>JAGGAQ010006462.1:0-14157 GCA_017657225.1 Termitomyces sp. T69sscA
TCATATCACATCTCATTATTGTGCCCAAGACAATGATTCCATTGTTGCCACCTTTTTCATTGTCACAAAACTCATATATAGTCCAGCTATGCTTTTCATAATTTTTGTCCTGCTTTCAGTCCTTTGGATGATGTTTTTTCTTTCTCCCACCCTTCATTTCCACTTACCCCTCTCTTTTTCACATTGCTCACTTTCACCATCTCATATCACATAGGCACTTGTCTTGAGGTTACTTTGCCCATGCCAGCTTGAGTGCATTTCCTTCCCCAAACCCATGCAAGAGAGCAAGGGCAATTGAAATCCATTCCATTTGCTCTCAATTCTACTAAACCATTGTGTTCACCTATCAAAATATCCTCACCCTCCACTCCTCTCTCACACTTTTGCCTCCTCTCTTCCATATTATGAGCTGAGCATAGATGATGTTTGTGCTGATGTCAGAAACTGAGCTCAAAATTTCAAGGTCAGCCAGTTGAGAATGGGATGACTTTTCAAACCCCGCTTATTACATAAGATCTCATAACTAATACTACAGGTTTCACACACTTTGTCGCATATATTATAGATCCTAGGAGTGGGACCTGGCTGTAATGAGATGAGATGAACCAATGTGGCATTTGTGCTGTGGTAAATCATGATGTCTACTGAGTAGCAATATGCATTTTGTATCACACCTGCAGTGGTTGGGCTTGGCTCAGCATTGTTTTGTTTTCCTTTGCCGGTACCAGGTCATAGATCATTTTGTAAACACTCTAGATTGTCATTTGAGTCTGAACTTATCAAACTCAGGATGTAAAAAGTTGAGTCTATTGTCTAGTATTGCACTGGTGTCAATTAGTTACTATTGAAGGTGTCGCCTGTTTGTGTGTTCTGTAACAATTAATCAACAACATGTCCTTGTCCCCAACATGAAGATATTGATGCAAAATCGACGTAGTGATAGTGAACAAAGTTTATATTAATATAATTTTAAAATCTTTGTTGACTGTCATGGTCAAATCACTAAGTTCGAGGGTTCAAATTGCACTCAATGCACACTTTTTGATAACAAAATATAATGGTTTATTTGTCTTAAAAACTGCTTTTGTTCAGACACAGTTGAAGCCAATAAAGCTAATTTTAATTCAAAATAAACTAATCTATTTGAATGCAACAAAAGCCAATATACAAGCTCCTAGGCTTAAGAGGTCCACTCCCTGGAGACTCCATGCCATGGCAAGCTGATTGCTTGGTCCCAAAGTCCCCAACCTGTCCTTCTTTTATGATTCCATTGGCGTGCATAGACTATGTGTGGTTTGCATGATTTGTTTTTGTGTATCTTGGGGTGCTGACACTGTCTTGGCACATCCAGACTCTGCTGGAGGAATGGTTTAGCCCTTCTCTAGCTAAATCCATTCCTCAGCCTTGTTTCTGACTATTTCTTCCTTTTCTCTTGGCCTCCACCCTATCCCTTCTTCCTGCAGGTCATGTGTGTACCAGCAGGATTGGGCCATAGTTGAGCATGGATAGTCATGGTGGTCATGGTGAGTGAACAAATTAACTGGTTGCAAGTGATGCCTCATCAGAGATTCAGTGATCCATGATTGCAGGCATCACCAAGCACAGCCACACATCTGACCAACCCCAAGATTGTGATGCAATCATGGAGTATTGATGGCATCATGGATCAATGATCTATGACAGTGGCCATCACTGGGCACAGCCATCTATTGAGATCATGATGGTATGATGGATCATTGATCT
The DNA here is from genome assembly GCA_017657225.1 of Termitomyces sp. T69sscA. Lineage (NCBI taxonomy): Eukaryota > Fungi > Basidiomycota > Agaricomycetes > Agaricales > Lyophyllaceae > Termitomyces > Termitomyces sp. T69sscA. Next base: position 1,744 of record JAGGAQ010006462.1, read on the forward strand.
TATCATGCAGCAGTTCTCTTGTCCATCACACTGATCTTTTGATGCCCTGTCAACATGCCAACATGCTGTTGTTGTCTTTGTCCTTGGTGTGGGTTCCTTGGTTGTCTATGAGATATGTCCCACCTACCTTTTTTGGTGTTTTTCATAAGCTTACAGTATTCAGCTCATGTTTATTGTTTTCATTGGATGACTGTCATATCACCTCCCCCACACCTGCTACTAACTGTCCCTAGTCAGTCTCAATGCTTTGTTATGTGTTACTGTTATTATGCCTTGCCCCTGTCTGAACCGCTATTCCTCCTTATGATTATCAGTCCCTTCAATCACTATCCACCTGTTTGATTACTGCCCTGACTTGCCACCATGATTTCACCACCAAGCCATATCTTGTAGTCAGGTGTGCCTTCTTTTTTCCATCTTTTATTCCTGGAAAGACTTAAGAAAAATTTTCTCTCTTTCACTCAATTAGAAAAAAAAAAAAAATTTCTTTTTCCTTATTTTCCAATTGTCTCTTTTTAAGTGCATTTGTCTTTTCTCCTTTTTTCCATTCTTCTCTGTTCCATGAAGAACTCCACACTGACTCTTACCACACTTCATTATATGCTGACTGGTCAAGCCACTTGAGCCCCTCCTCCTCAAGTCATTATCTGTACTGTTCCTCCTCCAAAACCTTCAACACCCCTTGTCAACTTCTATGCCCTTATGAAATGGGCCATTAAGCATGACATGAACCAAGTCATCATTGCAGTAATGCATTTTCCTGCATTTGCACAGGCCGTCTTTGGTTTCTATGATACTGCCCACACTTTTCCTGGTACCCCTGCTGTAGCCATTGGCTACAGATAGAACAATCTTGTGTAAATCATGCAGTAGCTAAATCAGACCAAAGTATGAGATTAGACTAGATAAATTGTGAATACAAGATGTGGTTCTTACATAATGTATTAATAGATAGATAGCATTGCTCACACACCAAATAGGCTACAGTAAAGGTGGGTATGCTGGCTGGATCCTTCTGCAGCAGACATACATTTGTCATAGGGTAATGATCCAGTTACATACCCCCCTTCAAGACCAATGAATGGGTCTACTATGCAAAGGAGAGATGAGGCATAATTATGCACTAATCAATTACAGTCACCTGGGTCGAGTGACACTGAAGTAGTATAGCTAATGCCAAATGCAGTCATGGCTGTAAGCCCAGTGTTTCAATCATGCTCTGATGTCTTGATGGACATGTAATAGCTCATAATAAGTGCAACTGATTGCACAACACAGACTGAACTGTATGGTGGTGTGTGTGCCATAGTATTTACAACTAATGGTCCTGTTGGACTGCCAAGCATATAATACAGATTGAAACTAGATAACTAGAGTCATCATGTGTTAGACACTGGCACGGAGTCAGAAGAACTTATGGTTACCTACTGGTAACCAGGATCTCAGGACCCTCAATCATTTCTCTGGCACCTTGCCTGATTCTATCATCATAGCCACATTGCCTGGTGCAATGTTAGCTGCAGGTATGAGTGGCGCCAATTTTGTTTTCAGTAGAGTCGATGGATCTGCCACAACCTTAGCATCTGCCACCATTAACTTAGTTAGTGTGATATTAGTTGCAGTAGCTAACAAATGCAGCACAGTGCGCTGATGATGCCTGGAATTGTACCAAGTGGTGTTTGGGTAGGCAGTCACTAGGCAAAAGGGATTAGCATTGGGCTTGCTAAGTGAGGAGAGAACTGGACAGGGTTTCAGAAGACAAGTTAGCAAAGAACAGTAGTAAGGAAGTGTGAGAGTGAGTGCTTAGCATAGCTGTCAGGTTCCACTGACCATGGAGGCTCAGTCCACTTGGTGAGTACTTTATGTGGTGAGCACTGTGTCCACAGACGCAGAGTACTGGTAGGGGCGCAAGGTGTAGGAGACCGAAGCAGAGTAGGAGAAGGAGGTAGAGATCACTAGTAACGCTGTGATAGGGGGCGAGTGCCAGGGAAGAGTGGAGGACAAGTGCCAGAGATAGATGTGAGTCCTGAGGAGGCGAGCATGGGGACGTAGTGAGTCCCAGGGGTGGAAGTGAGAAGAGCGGAGATTAAGCAAGCTGAAAGGGGAAAGAGTTGAGATAAGATAAGGGAAGAGGAAACAGAATGAGTCGAGACTTGAGGCTGGAAACAGAGAAGACAAGGGAACTTAGAGGTTGGCAAGGAGATGAAGAGTAAAGCAGAGTGGAATTAGAGTACGAGACAAATAGAGGCAACAAATCAGAGCAGATATGAGACAAGTACAATAAGAAATGAAGCAGAGTGGGAAATAGAGACTGGACCACATGAGAATACAAGACAGAGACAAAACACAACAAAATGATATGAGAGCTACGGTAATATCAAGACTAGAGTACTACTTACTACTCTACAACTTATATACTGTGCGGTAGGTAGGCTTCAAGGCTCAGGCCTGGGTCCCAGTCACAGTGCTGGGACTTAGGGTGAGACCCAGGGATTGCATGGGGCAGCAGAGGGGGTTGAGACATGTCACACAGTGTGGAGGTCTTGCACTGAGAGCGCAGAGACATGCAGTGGCAAGGCTAGGGTGAGGAGGGGAGCGGGAGTGGGGCACATGGAGGTTGGGTTGGCAGTGATGTGTGATTGTGATGCATGATGGGGGTCTCAGCTGTCACGACCCGCTACCAACCTCCGGGACTTAGCCCCGGCCCCGGGACTCCAGCGCTCCCAATACCACCCCCCTAGCCGCCCCGGGCCCGGACCGCTACCCGGCCAACTCCCCCGGCCATCACCGGCCATCACCGCCCGTCAACGCCACAGCCACCGCCACTCGCGGCACCTCCCGGCCATCACCGCCGTGACCGCCACATCAGCGCCGGGTCTCGGCTATCACGTCCCATCAGCGCCAGCACTACCCGTCACCCCCGACCCGTGCCGAGACCCCCCCATCACGCATCATGATCGCGCATCACTGCTGCCAACCTCCGCTCGCCACGCCCCGCTCCCGCTCCCTCCTCACAGCACCACCACCGCATGTCTCTGTGCTTCCACTTTGAAACCTCCGTGCAACATGTCTTGGCCTCGTCCTGTCCCGCACGGCCCCCGGGTCTCATCCCAAGCCCCGGCGCCGCGACCCGCTGCTGGAACCCGGGCCTGACCCCCGGGCCATACGTACCACGTAGTATATAAGGCGCAGAGTAGTTAGTAGGTACTCTAGTCTTGATATTACATAACATAACGTAACGTAACCCCCGTCTTGTCTGTTTGTGTTCATCTCTGCTTGTCTCTCTTGTGCCCTGGTTTTCATTACTTTACTTGCTTCTTTCCTCGTACTCGTCTCGTTTCGACCATCTTTCTTGTCTCAACTCGTCTCGTATCTCTAATCTATTCTCGTTGTCCTCTTCTCCCTTTTCCACTCTAAGTTCTCTCGACTCTACGTTCCCGGCTCTCTTCCTTTCGACTTAATCATTTCCCTCTCTCGCTATCTTATCTCGAATCTTTCCCCTTTTGGCTATTCGACTTCCCCAGACTTGCTTCTATCCCCGGGACTCGCTAAGTCCCCCTCGACTGCCTTTCTCTTGATCCCCGGGACTTGCTCGCTCCCGGCGCTCACTCGTCTTGTTCTTTCGCACCCCCGGGACTCGCACCAACCCCCGGCACTCGTCTTTCCCCCTCCCCGGCACTTGTCTTTCCCCCTCCCCGGCACTCGTCTCACCCACCGGCACTCCCGGCACTCCTCTACGCACCTTCCCCCGCCCCACTTCGGTCTCCTATGCCTCGCGCTACTCCCGGTGCTCTGTGTTCGTGCACGGTGAATTGCCATAAGGTGGATTCGCCCAGTAGACTGAGCCCCCGAGGTCAGCGGAACCTGACATCAGCATGGGCTGGGGAAGCATCAGGTGTGGCCAGCGCTGGCGCTGATGTGGCGGCTGTGGTTGAGGAAGTGCCGGAGATAGCTGAAGTCAGCGCTGATGTGGCAGTCACAGGTGGTGATGGCTGGGGGAATGCTGGTGGTGGTGGTGGCTGGTGGCAGTGATGGGTGGTGATGGCCGAGGGTTGCCAAGGGGGTTGGCTGGGTAGCGCTCCAGGCCTGAGAGGGTCATAGGGGTGGTTTTGGGGATTTGGAGTCCCAGGGCCGGGCCTAAGTCCTGGGAATCGGTAGTGGGTCATGACAATAGCTGCCAAGCGCTAGAGGCCTGCCACATGTGCAAGGCACGTAATAAGACTAGAGCATGGGCATACTCCTAGTGGCAGAACAAAGCATTTAAAACTACGCTTTGGCATGAAGTCGACTTAAAACAGGCTAAATTGAGCTCTGAATCCCAAGTGTAAGAGATGGGGAGTGAAGGTAACTTGTTATTTGCAGTGTGTAAGTACAGTATATATACAAAGTTGTAAACAAAGTCGCCATTGGCAACCAAAGGTTGCCAAAGCAGCAGAATTGGTACATAAACAATGACCAACAATCTTTTATATAAGAAACTGTCCATCAGACCTTGGCAACACCTAGCAGCGCCAATCAGGCTGTCTGTGGTGTCAAAATGTCAAAAATTAGGTATGAAATCATCAACTGTCAGTGTCATCAGAATGATGACAGTTGCTAGGGTGCAGCGGTAAGCTCTTTGTCACGCTTGAACATGAAATAATAGTGATTGTCTTCCATCATCTCTCTCCATCCATCCCACTGTAGTATGGTGGAAGGAGTGCCATAGTAAGAAAGGTGCTCAAGGTGCTTGTTGTTGACCTTTCAGAAGATGTCCAATGACATCTTAGGGTCGTGGAACCACTGTTCCAGGTAAATTATGCGATATGTATAGCCATGGTCTACCCAGTCCAGTGGGATATGATTATGCAACAAGACATGTAATGCATCATCATCTGAAACGTTACATGCCTGGTTTTTGGGCACATGCACTTGTACAATATTAAAGTGGGCCTTGTATTGGGCCACGATTGGTCTCTCTGGGAATGCAGCATTGTAGGAGGCCACAGCCTCCTGATACATTCCTGGGCATGCCATCATCAGTGCCAACCACCTGACAATGGTCAATTTAGCTGTGCCGTTGGCACAGAGGGCCTGGCATAGTGCAAAACCAAACAGAGTTTGCCAGTGCATATGAAATGCCAAATCAAAGGTGATTCCTGGCCAAGTGTTCTCCAGACCAGGGTGTCCAAATATCAGCATGTATTGTGCTACCCTGCTCTAGGTCAAATGGCCTGGCTGAGTTGGGTGCATGCATGATGCATAGCATAGAAGTTCCATCTTCCTTGATGTGCAGGAAGTGTGTTGGAATGTGATGTCATTCTACAAGTGGGATTCTTAAGATCTTGGTATATAGAATCAGCCAGGATAATCTGCATGGCACGATCATGCAGAGTGTTGTCAAGCCACTGTGCAAATAACAATAGCTCCAGAATCAGCAGATATGCAACTATTTGGTTATGGTGAAGAATGTGCTCATTGGCATAATACTTGTAAAGGTGTTCAAGCTTGTAGGGTGTGCATGGCAGACTGTGCAGGGTGTATTTGTAGATTTTTGTTGTGGGCACTTTGGCCCACTGGTGTGAATTGAACTCAAAGGCTGCCTTGGTGGGGCTTTAGCCCTTTTGGGCTCCCCCACTAGTTCCTCATACACAGGTGCCTTTTGTTTACCTGCTTGCTCAATATGCTCCAGTGCAATTTTATGCTGCCTCTTCATCATCTCAATTTGGTTGAGAAGTCTTTCAATAACAATAACCACCAGGTTGTCTTGCAAGAATGCTGAGGTCACAGGCACATGTTTCCTTGCTCTCTCCAGCTGCAGCAGCAGTGCCTTGTTCACTGGTTGCGCATAAGGTGCATACTCCTGCCTCATTGGTCTTGGTGGCAGTGCTGGTTGCACCACCACACTCATGTATGCCTGTACTGGGCACTCATAGTGCTTCTCCTTGTCTACTTCATATACCCAGACTGCAGCCCATAGGCTGCTTTTTCTCCATAGCCTGCTTAGTGGTAGGGCATCTGATACAGCAGCAGCTCCTTGCATCCTGAGTATAGTACATTCTTAACATATGGATGTTGCCACCCATAGTCTAGTCAGTTTTGGTCTTGCAACCATGCGAGGTAACATTGTTGTTAACCTTGTAGAGGTCCCTCTCCCCCTTCAGAGCTCTTTAAGCTCTGTCCAGGCTGGTTAGGGCCTCAGTAGGCCATTCTTTTCTTTTTAACTAATACATAAGCTACATGTTATGTGATGACATAAAAGGAGAATAAAATTCTCTCAACTCTGCTAGTGGGCCAAACATCCACAAAGTCCAATAACCTGACCAGACTCAGCCACCATCACCATATAATGCATCTTTGATGTCATGCCAGTTGATGCAGGTGTTTCATGCCCTGAAACTCCAGATACCTGTCAAAGGCTGCAAGGTCTTTGCAGTTTGTCAAAGGTTTCCAGGTAGTATCTCCAGGCTCCACCGCATCTTGAACTCAAGGTACACCTTCTCCATCCACCTATGACCTACCAGGTCATCCACAAACCACTCCTGGTCTTTGGCTGTGCCAAAATCATAGAGTTCTAGTGTTACATGATTCAGAAACAGCACATCATGATTCCTCATATATGGTCATAGTAGTGACACATGGAACTTTGGCATGGGCTGTCATGCCTGTAGCACAGCTGGTAGCTTGAGCACATAGTTCAATGTACTCAGTTCAGCCTCCAGTACCTTCTATGTCCCACCTATTTGAGGCACAATCCATTTGCCCATCCTTTGGGCAGATTCAGGTTCTTGGATGATAGGTAGACCAGGCTACCCTTGTCAATTGCTGGCTCATTACTCCAGCAGTTATGGGCATGGCTCATCTGAAAGACATGAGCCTCTATGATTGCATCTTGTGCACTTGCTAGATTCATTAGCGCAGTCCATGCAAATTTCTTGATCCCTCTGTGGACCACTTTGTCACTATGAAGTTATTTTATCATAGATGGCATATAGCTGCTATTCAGCTTGAAGGGTGCATACCCTGTGGTCTCAGACACACTTGCATTAATTGCAAGCTTGACCATAGGAACATGGTCAACTCAGTCCTTCTAGTTAGGACAGACAAACACTTAGAAGATCTGTGCAACATTATAATTTGTGTGCTCTATCTGACCATCTGTCTTCAGATGAAGAAGATGTTATCAGCAACCTTGCTATGAGCAACTTGTGTAGCTCCCTCCACCATTGGGAGGTAAACTTAGAATCTCAATCACTCACAATTGAGCTGTGTAAACCATGGAGACATGCTATCTCTTTGAGATAGATCCATGGAAGTTTGGACATTGTTGTCATCATGATGACTGAGATAAAGTAGACCATACTGATCATGCAGCAAATCACTACCTGGAGGTAGTTAAAGCCACATGATTCAGGGAATGATGCAACAAAATCCATGCCTATAGAGTCCCAGGGTTTCACTGGAACTGAAAGCAAATGTAGCTCCCCTCCTAGTTTCTTGTTTGAGGTTTTTAAATGTTGACATGCTTCACATGTCATGCAAAATTGGCTTGTTTCTTTGGCCATTTGTGGTCACCGGTATGATTGATGCTGATGATGCCTGAAATTGTTCCAAGTGGTGTCTGGGTAGGCAGTCACTAGGCGGGAAGAAATAGTGTCAAGCTCGCTAATTGAGGAGAACTGGGCAGGGTCCCAGAAGACGAGTTAGCAGAGGACAGCAGTAAAGAAGTGGTAAGGTGGTGCTTAGCATAGTCACCAAGCGCTAGAAGCCTGCCATATGTGCAAGGCACATAGTTGTACTAGGATACTGGTGTACTCCCAGTGGCAAAACAAAGCACTATTTGATGGCACCTTGGTGTAGAGTAAGCTGTGAATGAACTAAATTGAGCTCTGAAGCCCAAGCGTAAGAGATGGAGGGTGAAGGTAACTTAATATTGGCAGTGTATAAGTACAGTATATATACTAAGTTGTAAGCAAAGTCGCCATTGGCAACCAAAGGTTACCAAAGCAGCTGCAGCAATAAGGTCAGTGAAACCTCGAGGTCAAGAAAGTAAAGTAAAAATAAGTAAAAAGAATATAATGTGATAGTAAAAGTGCTGGTCCAAGGATTTAAACCCCACTCTTGGGAGGGCCCAGGTGGACCATAGGGTGCGCTGACCACTAGTCCACAAGCCTGTGCCAGAAAATATGTCAGTACTCCTTTTGATACCATCCAGAGCTTATCAACACAATGGTACTGTCAAGAGCATGGAAGCATGTGAGACCGGGGCAGGGCCAGAGATGCAAGCAGTGGTCAAGCAAGTGATCACCAGCCACGCTGGAGTGAGGATGCAAGTGCTGGGGATGAGGAAGGGGGTTGGAAGACGAGTCTCAGAGTAGGTGTGAGTCATAGGGATGCAAGGAGAGAGGTGAAGACAAGTGCCGGTGTGTGAGCAAGTCTCAGGGCTGGTGAACAAATAGCCAGGGCAAATGAAGGAACTTAGCAAGTTCTGGGATCAAAGGTGAGGGGTGCGAAGATCTGAGCAAGTGGAAAGAGGAAAGAGTTGAGATAGGAGAGACAAAAGGAAAAACAGAATGAGTCGAGGCAAAGGCAAGAAAAGAGAAAAGAGAGGAAGACTTAGAGACTTGAGGCAGAGAGAGATAATAGAAGCAGAGTTAGATTGGAAGTATGAGACAAGTAGAGACAAGCAAAGTGAGACGATACAAGGTGAGTACAAAATAAAAATGAGATGAGTCAATAAATGGAGACCAGGATGCACAAGACTAGGAAACAGAGAATGAAACACAAAACTAGGGACAAAGCACAGTAATATCAAGACTAAAGTACTAGATGCTACTCTACAACTTATATGCTGTATGGTACAGAGGCGCTGGAGCATAGATCCAGGCTCCAGTAGTGAGTCATAGTGCGGGCTTGAGATGAAGCCTGAAGATTGTGCAAGGTGGTGGTGGTGGTCAGTACATGTTGTGTAGTGTAAAGAAAGCTCTTCTTCAAAGAAAGGTCTTGCTTTGGGAGCACAGAGGCATGGAATGGCAACAAGGTGAGGAGGCAAGTGGGAGTGGGATGTGGCGTATGGAGGTCAGACCGGCGGTGATGCATAGTTGTGATGCATGATGAGCATCTTAGTGGTAGCTGGAGAAGGCTCAGTATGGGCCAGGGGAAGCACTGGAGGTTGCCGATGCTGGTGCTGATGTGGTGGCTGTGGTTGGGGGAAGTGCTAGGGATAGCTGACACTGGTGCTGATGTGGCAGTCATGGGCGGTGATGGCTGAGTGGTGCTGAGGATGGTGATGGCTAGTGGCAGTGATGGGTGGTGATGGCCAAAGGCTGCTGAGGTGGCTGGTCAGGTAGTAGTCTGGGCTCAGAATGGTTATGGAGGTTGGTTTGGGGAGGTTGGAGTCCCAGGGCCAGGGCTGAGTGCCGGAGGTCGGTAGCGGGTTGTGACACTGACCATCCCACAATGGAATGGATGGTGAAAACTGTATAAGGAGGATCACTACCACCTCCTATTTAAACATGCTGAAGAAAGTGCATCCAACATCATTCCTAAGGCTACTAGCCTTTATTATCACATTAAAATGGACCTGAATGTGGATCAGCTCTGGAAGCAAACAACAGCACATGATACAATGCTCACTATTGGAGCTGCAACTAACATTGCACTAATAAATTGTGATATGGTAGATGCAACTGCTGCAGGGGGCCCAAAGACTCCACCTAAGATGGAATTAAAGCCCCTCTCCTCTACAACTAACATTGCAACTGGGGAGGAAGCAAAGACAATAGATGTGGGCAGATCACTAATTGGTGCAAAAACAGGCTGAAAAAAGCCCTCTTTTCATATAGAGTTTAGGTAACTTCAAGTCTCTGAATCCAAAACATGTTACTGATACCACAAATGCTTAACAGCACAATTTTTTTATCCATCTTGTTTGAATATACATACTGTAAAATATGGCATCTTTGATACCACAAATGTGCCATATCTTACCTGCACCAATGGTGCATTTGAGCAACAACTGTACACTTCAATGCTTGATCTTGGCCACACTGTAGAGTGCTATTTCAATGTGTTGCTGACACTGCTGAGGTTTGCCTTGCTCACTCAGGTTGTGTGCATCTAGTATGCACAGTTCTTATTGTGTCAGATGCATCATCAATGCATCATGCATTGGCTGTTGTCATATACTATGACAAAGATATATGTCTGTGGCCTCACACCACTATACTTAGCATCACCATTGCACCTGGTTTCAGCTCCTGCTCTACCTTCTCTAAACTGAGCATCAGTCTAATAGGGGGGTATGTAACCTGCTGGTTACCTTAGCTTTATCCAACATGTTGTAATGTGTTGTAGTTGTGTTATTCAGTAACCAACATGCATCTGTGATGCATGTCCTTAGATTACATAAACACAACATCCTGTATTCACAACATATCTAGTCTGATCTAATAATTTGGTCTGATTCAGCTACTGCATGATATATGCAAGATTGTTCTATCTGTAGCCAATGGCTACACAAACAGTTGCATAACCCAGCAGATAACAGTAGTTTACCATGAGAAACTCTGATGTCAGACTTGTACTTGCATGTCAACAGCTACACAATATAGTGCAAAACTGTTGGAGTCATCACACAGAGGATTTAATAAACTATTCCACAATTGAGAATCTTCAAAGTTATGGCACAAAAGTGAACCATTGCACATAATTGTAAGAAGTCAATGTGCACCTGGGACTAGAGTCAATGTATTAATGTCACTGATGCCTCCGCAGTTCCTGTCTTGACTGCTTAATGGTGATGTATATATTGGATTTGAATAGTGTTAGCCCAGATCAGTCACCTAACCATATGATGACTCATTAGAACTTTTATCTTCTTTTTTCTGTGAGGAGATGTGAAGAGACTCAGTATGTAGTGACTGATGATCTTTGACTGTAACTATGGATAAAGATGATTGAACATAATAAGGGGTGAGGTGGGAGGGTGCACAAGAAAAGACAAACTGAACAACTGAACATTGTGATTGCTACTTGCAATACTGCTGTGAGCTCAATATAGTGAGTATTGTTACTAGAAAACTGTGGTGTGATCAATAAGGAAGCCTTTATTGAAACTGTATACTGAAACTTACTTTTTGCAAGTAGTAATGTATGTCTGAAGTGATCTATCAATCTTCTGAATATCTGTCACTACACTGCAAAGTTTTGTAAGGAAAAAACTGTCATATAATACTGATGAAGCAATGGCTCACTCACCTGAGGGCTGAGGTAGTGGTACAGGTGCAAGATCATTGCATAGATAAATAATTTTTGCCATGCAGCTATTGGAACCTCCTGTTCCCAACTGGTCTCAGCCACAAAATGATGGCACTGAACTGGGAACAGCCTGCAGCTACTATCCAGTGAATGAGTGGGAAGAGGGTGGTTTTAGAGCCTAACATACAGAGGCCTCTGAAAATGCTCCTCACCTCCTTTGGAACCCACATTTGCGTCAATTCCAAAGAAATCACATGCTGTTGAACTGCATGGCTTTTAGATTGCATCAATTCACTTTGAGAAATCCCCAGAGTTTCTTGAGAAAAAACTGTTAGAAACATGTTATGTAATTATGATCAGGTTTTTTCTAGTTTTCCATAAAATGTATTTGGAAGAACATAATAAGAGTAGTTCAAAAATGTCAATGCTTTTCCTTGAGAGCAAGGAAATTTTTTTCTTTCAATTATCACTGAGATATAGATAGAAAAAATTAGACATGTTTCAAGTCTTTGTTCTCAAGAGAAAAATGATGTTCTGGGGATTTCCCAAAATGATTCTCAATCAGCACTTCTTTGCTGCAACACCCAGGACTTCATTTCCAAATTTGAAATCTATAATATATGCAACAAAGCATGTAAAACCTGTAGTATTAGTTATGAGATCTTATGTAATAAGCGGGGTTTGAAAAGTCATCCCATTCTCAACTGGCTGACCTTGAAATTTTGAGCTCAGTTTCTGACATCAGCACAAACATCATCTATGCTCAGCTCATAATATGGAAGAGAGGAGGCAAAAGTGTGAGAGAGGAGTGGAGGGTGAGGATATTTTGATAGGTGAACACAATGGTTTAGTAGAATTGAGAGCAAATGGAATGGATTTCAATTGCCCTTGCTCTCTTGCATGGGTTTGGGGAAGGAAATGCACTCAAGCTGGCATGGGCAAAGTAACCTCAAGACAAGTGCCTATGTGATATGAGATGGTGAAAGTGAGCAATGTGAAAAAGAGAGGGGTAAGTGGAAATGAAGGGTGGGAGAAAGAAAAAACATCATCCAAAGGACTGAAAGCAGGACAAAAATTATGAAAAGCATAGCTGGACTATATATGAGTTTTGTGACAATGAAAAAGGTGGCAACAATGGAATCATTGTCTTGGGCACAATAATGAGATGTGATATGA
>JAGGAQ010006463.1:0-14146 GCA_017657225.1 Termitomyces sp. T69sscA
GGGGCTTGGGATGAGACCCGGGGGCCGCGCGGGACGGGACGAGGCCAAGACATGTCGCGCGGAGGTCTCGAAGTGGAAGCGCAGAGACACGCGGTGGTGGTGCTGTGAGGAGGGAGCGGGAGCGGGGCGTGGCGAGCGGAGGTTGGCGGCAGTGATGCGTGATCATGATGCGTGATGGGGGGGTCTCGGCACGGGTCGGGGGTGACGGGTGGTGCCGGCGCTGATGGGACGTGATAGCTGAGACCCGGCGCTGATGTGGCGGTCACGGCGGTGATGGCCAGGAGGTGCCGCGAGTGGCGGTGGCTGTGGCGTTGATGGCCGGTGATGGCCGGTGATGGCCGGGGGAGTTGGCCGGGTAGCGGTCCGGGCCCGGGGTGGCTATGGGGGTGGTATTAGCGCTGGAGTCCCAGGGGTCGGTAGCGGGTCGTGACAGAAGCTCTTCAATGGAAGGTCTTGCTTTGAGAGCACAAAAGCATGGAATGGCGATGAGGTGAGCAGATGAGCAAGAGTGGGGCATGGTGTGCAGAGGTCGGACTGGCAGTGATGCATGGTCATGATGCATGATGGTATCTTGGTGGTAGCCAAGGGAGGCTTTGGTGCAGACCAAGGAAAGCACCAAGAGTCGCCAGCGCTGGCGCTGATGTGGCAGCTGTAGTTGGGGAAGTGCCAGAGATAGCTGAGGCCGGTGCTGATGTGGCAGTTGTGGGCAGTGATGACTGAGGGGTGCCAGGGGTGGTGGTGGCTGGTGGCAGTGATGGGCAGTGATGGCCAAGGGCCGCCAAGGTGGCTGGTTGGGTAGCAGCCTGGGCCCAGAGCGGTCATGGAGGTTGGTCTGAGGAGGTTGGAGTCCTGGGGCCGGGGCTAAGTGCTGGGGGTTGGTAGCGGGTTGTGACATCAACAGAACTCTGTTTACTATTATCTTATTGTTCACAAAGCTGAGGATGACTTTGTTTTTACGCATGAACAGTGTGCCAATAATCATATCATAGCAATCAAAGTTTGCTATATCTACATATTCTCTCGTTGGAAACTGTACAATGGCATGGCTTTCCACAGTGCTCAGCTGGAGCATTACTGGCTCCATAAGCTCATGAATGTGTATAGCATTCACATGTGCAAACTGGGGTGTAATGCCTGTAGTAGTACTCTCAGAGTCCCACAGCGTCCATGCTGGATGCCCATTGACCTTGACATAGGTCACCAAGCACTCCTTCTCTTGAGGAGTATACTGTGGTTGCTGCAGCTTATCAGCTGCTTTTTGCAGGGTCATGTGTCACATACAAATGCGCCTGTCCTCCTGATGCTCTGTTAGAGCAAACATATGCTCCTCCTCATCATTATGAGTGTAATAATCACTGTCATATACATCCCCTGTGACGTACTCATCTCCATTAATCTGGACACTCTCAGCATCATCAACAACTGATTGTTCCTCTATCTCTTATGGAGCTTCTTTGTCATCAACAAGTTCTCCTTGCTCCTCAGTCTTGCTTTTTGTGTTGCTTCCTACTGCTGCCATATGGGCCGCTCATACTTGTGCTCTCAGTGCTTTGCAATCTCTTCCATAGTGACCTACTCTGCCACAGTTGTAGCATCAAGAAGCTACACCATCAGGTTTATGGCCTGCTTTGCCACCACTAGGACCAGCTTTGGGAGGGCCCACTCTTGGTGGGTCATCTTGCATCGCCTGTTGTCCAGGTTGGCCTACTCCAGGCCCATACTATGCAGCCTTCACCACTGGTACATTACCAGTAGGTCCCAGTCCAGGCCTATTGCTTGCTGGCATAGTCTGCCATACAATGAACCACAGATTGTGGTTGTGTTCTATTTTGGAACGCTTTGCTAGGAAAGTCCCCACCTTTATGGGTTGGTGAGGTCCATGCACATGTCAAGAACTGTGCTGATCATAATGAGTTGCAGTCTGTGCACTCTGCTCATAGTGTATTGCATACAGAGTCATCAACTAGGCAATTAAGGCAGTCGTACATATGATCCATATGAATCTTGACTGCTTCATTCATTCCAGGCGTGCTTGCATACAAGTCGTGAGGTGAGGGCAGTGACCATGCCCAAATTCCTTGATACTGGGGCTCCTCTGTCCCGCATTCAGGATGCTGAAGTTGTGGAACCTAAGGTTCAGTTATGCCTGGCTGGTGTTCAGGAGGCCTATGATTGTCATGACAATCTCTTTCATTCCCATTGTTATTATGACAATCCTGCCCCTGGTCCTTGTATGGACCTTCCTCCATCTCCATCCTCCAGAGGTATATCCGGTTTGCCAGTCCTTGCAGTGAACTGTCACTTCATATCATCTACTGGCATCACACCCCCACACCCTTCAAACACCATGCCTTGGTTGTCTATTAACGACTCACCTCTATCCCACAGGTCTTGATTGCAGTGCATTGATAATTAAGGTGATTGTTCCAGTTGTTCACTAAATGGACTCATCTTGCAACATGTCATGGAGTACCTGGCTCATTGGGAATGCAGTCTTTGCATTCTCTTCCTTGATTGTGATGCCTTGACGAGGCGTCCTTGTCTCAGGGGGAGTATCCACCTCCATCTCACCAGCAGAATCAGATGTTGCCATCTCTACCTCTAATAGTGCCTGCCATGGCACTCTGCTAGTATTAGTTCGCTGTCATGCTGCATTCTGATTTTCTGTAGTCCTGTTGGGACTCATTCACCTGTCTAAGTGCATTCAAGATGTCCATTGCTTCCACAATGTCTGGTGCTTGTTGATGCAAGAGTGCATTGTAGTTCACTGATTCAGCCAGTGTGGCTGTTGATGTTGATGTACCTCAAGCTAGCTTATGCTTGATGTACTCATTGAGCTCAAGCTCAAAGATACAAGTAAACAATTTGATATATTCAGTCAAATTAGCCCTAGGTACATTCTGGCCTCTATCAGCCAATAACTGTAAATGCTTTACTACGTAAAGCTGTAGATGCTTTTGCATTGATTCTTTAGAGACTGTTGGAAAATGGTCCAGTACCAGCTGAAGCTGGACTGATAAGGTCAACAGCAACTATCCATCCTCTTCTTCATCAGAGGAGTGTAGTTCAGACTCTAAGTCTAGAACTCTCCTGAGGCTCTTTTGCCTCACCTGTGGCTCCTGGCCACTTTCTCCCTGCATCTCCAGTAGTGAAAGCGCCGATCGTGCCTTTCCTTTATCCTGATCAGCCTGCCTGGTCACTATGGCCCAACTCTCTTCTTGGTGGTGTGTCGTCTGTTCCAATAATGTGTCTTGCCCCTGGTTCACCCCTGGTTTGGGCTGTGCAGTCCTCACTGGAGTACTATGCGCTAATGCACTACCCTGTGTTGTATCCGCATATTGCACAGGTTTGCCCTGTGCCCTGGGTATGGGCCTTGTTTTCTTGGGCAAAGTCAGATAAACCAAGGATGCCACATTAGTTGCTGGAAGTGACAACTCAGATGCAAAGGATTTCTCCCCTGATAGAGGGCCAGGGTTCACTATCAATTTCATCTGTGATATGGACAACCCGCCTGGCATTCCAAAGCTCTCGCTCATATCACAAGCTACTTTATCATCCTGTTTAGGTGGGGGCTGGTATTTTGATGCTGAAGGCATTGCAGATAGTTTCAAGCTGCCATTTGGCTCCGATGAGCCTGGTGGTTGCTCACTTGGTTCAGCCATGGTAACAGTTTGTTGACGTGGCCAAAAAGAAGTCACAAAGTTTGATGAGTGTTGGGTAATGAGAGCCCAGAGTCTAAAGCTGATAGCAGAAGATTCAAAAAAATGTAGCCAGTGGCTACAGCTAAAACAATCTTGCATGCTTCATGCAGTAACTGAATCAGACTGAATATTGGATTTGACTAAGTACATTATGAATACAAGATGTTGTCTTACATAATCTACAGATGCGCATCAAAGGTGCGCATCAGTGTCCAAATACACTACAATATGCGCAGTGAGCACAATTGATATGGTACAAGTAACCTCACAGGTTACAAGACCAGAACACAAAACACGAAATAAAACAGAAACAGAGATACAAGGCTATGGGCAATATCAAGACTACTGTACCAGAGGCTAAGCTACAACTTATATACAATAGTAGGTAGGTAGGCCCCAGGGCACAGGTCTAGGCCCTGTTGATGAGTCACAGCACCAGGGCTTCAAGTGAAATCCAGAAACTGTGCAAGACCATAACAAATATTAGCATAGATCATGTGGCACAAAGGAAGCACCAAAAGGAAGGGTGTTGCATGGGTGAGTGAGAGGCAGGGAATGACAAAGAGGTGAGGAGTCAAGCAGGCATGGTGTGTGGAGGTTGGACTGAGGGTGATACATTGGTCATGATGCATGATGGGAGCTTTGTGGAGGCCAGGAAAGTCTTAGTATAGGCTGGAGAAAGTGTTGAGGGTTGCTAGGGCTGGTGCTGATGTGGCATTAATAGGCGGTGATGGCCAAGGGGGGTGCCAAGAATGGCAGTAGGTCAGTGCTAATGTGACAGCAATGGGCAGTGATGACTGAGAGGCTGCCAGGGGTGGTATTGATGGGTGCCAAGAGTGGCTGATTGTGTAGCAGTCCAGTTCTAAGATGTTGTAGAGCTGGTTCAGGGAGGTGGGGATCCCAAGAGTAAGCAGTGGGTCATGACAATGTCCAGAGTTGTAAGCAAAGGATGTTGAGTGTAATTGAGTTGGGACAAGAGCAGAGAATGAAACTGAGGAGAGGAATGAAGAGTCAAGAGTTGAAGTCAGAGCTGAATTGAGAGAAGAAAAGAGAAGCTGAAAGGAACTTGAAGAAGAGGGAACTTGGAAAAAAGAAGAAGTTGAGGTGAGAGAGTTGACACAAGAAGTTGAGAAAAAGTATTAGATTGAGGATACAAGATGAGTATGAAACAAGTCAGAAAACAAAGCATGAGATAAGACAAGTATGAATAAAACAAGACTAGAGACAAAACTGAGACAAAACATTGGCAAAACATAGGCAATATCAAGACTACCATACCAAGTCCTACTCTACAGTTTATATATGAGTGGTAATTTCCCACACCCTATCTCTGATCTCAGAACTCACTCAGTCTCCTTTGCTCACTCTGGTCTCCAGATCCCTGGCCTCAGAACTCACTCTCACCTCTGACACTTCTCTTGTCTGCCACCTCTCTCCCACACTCTGGCACTCACATTCTTCATGCTGGCATGCCTGGCAATCCCTGTTTGCCTGCTGCTTGCATCCCTGATCCTGCTCCTGGTCTCACATGCTCCATGCTCCTTGACAGTACTCACCATGTACATGAACATTGTGTTCACCACATAAGGAATTGCCCAGTGATCTGAGCCCCCATGATCATCAAAACCTGACAGAAACTCAACAAGTTGAAAGGAAAAGTGAAGGAATTGAGTGGCAGTGAAGCATGGCTGAGAGAAAAAAGGTGTAAAAGGGAGGTCCTCTGACACTTTGTGCCACACAATCACAACCAACATCTACTAACCTTGCACATTCCTTGGGCTGGACTCAGAGTCCTAGCACTGTATCCTGACAGCCAGAGCTGAGACATGCAGCCCAACTCATATATAAGTCATAGAGTAGCACTTAATACAGTAGTCTTGTTGTTGCCCACAGTTTTGCCTCTATGTTTGTCTTATTTGTAGTTGTCTCATGTTCTGTTTTCATACTCATTCCAAACTTGCATTGTCTCCTCTTGCCTTGTGCTGTTTTGGTTTTCATCTCTCTTAAACTTTTTCTAACTCTCTTCTCAAGTTCCTCTCTACTTCTCTTCTCTAAATGTTGACTCAGCTCCAACTTCAACTCTTAGTTCCTTATTGCTCTTCTAAATTTTCTTTTCACTTTGTCTCAACTTAGTTACACCCTATGCTCTTTGCTCACCACCCTTCAACTTGCTCTTCTCTCTTTGCACATTTTCAGCACCCTCACCAACTCCCTTGATCACCATCTCTAGAACTTACTTGCCCCTGCTTATAACCACAATGCTTGCTCCTCACCCACTCTCTATGCCAATGTTTGTTCTTCATGTGCATTACTCCTCAGAATACTTGGTGCTCTCATACTTAGTGTTGTCACTTTTCTGGCCCTCTCTCTTGGTTTTTCATGCTTAGAGCTTGCTTTAGACCCTTGTCATACATGTAGTACATTGTGTTCACCTATTAAGGACTTGTTCAATGACCTGAGCCCCTGTGGTCAGCAGAAGTTGACAAACATGAGACTACAACAGAGCCAAAAGCAGTGCTTTTTTTCTTATGTATATATATCCACCACTAGACAAACATACTCTCAGTTCTGTTTACACATTTGAGAGGTATTGATGTGAATTTGGGTGATGAATATAGAACAAAGTTATATTGAATGTAAATTTTAATAACTTTTGTTTATTTTCATGGTTGAATCACTATGCACACTTTTCAATAATGAAATATCAAAGTTTGTTTGATTTAAAAACAGCTTTTTGTTCAAACTTGATTGAATCTATTCAAGCAAGTTTCAATTCAAGAGAACACTAATCTATTCAAATAAAATCTTGAAAGTCAATACACGTTGCTCCTAGGCCTAAGAGGTCCACTCCTTGGGGACTCTAAGCCATGGCAAGCTGATTGCTTGCCTGAAATCCTCCAAACCAGCCTCCTTTTATACTCCTATTGGTGCATATGGACCATGCATGGCTTATGTGATTCCACCGCTCTTTTGCATATCTGGGGGTGCTGACATAACCTTGGTGCCACCTAGACCCTGTTTAGAGGAATGCCTCTGGCTAAACACATCTTCCAGCCTTCTTTTTAACCATTCTTTCCCACTCCTCCTTCTATCCTTCCTGTTTCCATGGTCATTAAGGGTTGGGGGCTGCATTTTGCAATGGTTGGGCCCATGTACAAGGATGAGGGATGAGCATTTGAGGGAACAAGTGTGTCAGAGCTGGTTTTGTTCAAGGTTTGATTTAATGATTTGATTTTGATTGATTTGATTGGTGATGGCTGAGATCTGATTGGCACAGCCACTTTTTGGGAATCAGTGGTTTGCCATCATGATTTGATTATCAGATTGGCACAGCCACTGCTTTGGGAATTAGCAGTTCATCATAATTTGATTATCAGATCATACAGCCACTCATTTGGGTATCAGCATTGCTATCACTTTGTGATGACAAGCTTGGCACATTGTGTTTGTTCTTTTTGGGCACTTTTAAGGTGTGATTTTTGGGTTTTGGCAAGTCCCTTTTGCCTGCAGGTGTTGGCCAATCTGACTACCTACAGTTTTCATCATCAGATTCGAGCTGTTATGTCCTTTTCCCCAGCTGTCTTGGCATGAGGCAGCTGTATCTGTATGTTGCTACAGACCCATTTACATACACTTGTACTGATACATATATCTAGATTCCATACTTACTACATGTTTACATAGGTATATATAAATAAAGTTCTGTTTACATGTTCCAAAGATTCCATACTTGCTACATGTTTATCTAAATGTCCCTTCACACCTGCATGCTGCTACTACTTGTCAGGTTCTTTTAGTGAGGTCTTGATTCCTTAAGTGTCCCAAGTGCATAAGACCCAGTTCTATAGAGAGAATGGTGACTACACAAGCATAGGAACAGCAGTAAAGGAAAGAAGACTGAAGAGTAGCTGTGCTAAGTATGACCAAATAGACTGGAACAGCCTACTCTGTTACATGTGGGCTCACAGGCTCTTTTTCATAATGGTACATCCACGTCTATGGATTTTGACGTGTATTTTGAGCTTACAGTTTTCAGCTCTGTTTTTAATCTTGTTATTTTGGATGACCTTGTATCAATGTGTGAGTGACCAGGCCCAAGTAGTAGTGGAGTGAGGAGGCCTCCCACTTATCAATGTAGAGTGCAACGCAGGCACCTATGCCCCCTTCATATGCTAAGCTGTCTCAGTAGACAGCCATGCAAGCTGCATCAACCATTGTATTTGCCACAGTCAGCACCAGTTCTTTGTTGGCCTCAATGTGATGAATGAATGGAAGGGAGTAGTTTGGCCTTCTCAGTTCAATGGTCTCTATCTAAAATGGGGTGAGTCCCATGACAAAGTACAGGTGGTGCAGAGGGGAGCAGTGCTTGGTATTGTAGTGCCCTGCAGCCCTGCAGACAATAGCATAGAGGGAGTTAGAGCAAGATAAGGAGAACATACTTACTGCAGCACAGAGTAGGACCTTGTAGAAAAGGAGCTCTATGAGCAGGAGATTAGCATGTAGGTCTAGTATGTTTCCTGCAATGGTGCTCAAGGCACCTGTTGCAACTTTGGCCATGTGCCGCTGGTTTCAGGTTCTGCTGACCACGGGGACTCAGTCTACTGGGCGAGTACCTTACGTGGTGAGCACTGTGTCCACAGATGCAGAGTACTGGAGAGAGCATGAGGCATAAGAGATCAAAGCAAGGCCAGAGGCATGAGCAAGGGGTTGCCGGTAATGCCGGAATAGAGGGTGAGTGCTGGTGAGGGGTGGAGGATGAGTGCCGGAGGTAGGCACGAGTCCTGGGGAGGTAAGGGAATGGAACAAGTGAGCACTGGTGCACGAGCAAGTCTCAGGGATTAATGAGTAAAGGGTTGGGCAAGCGTGGGGACTTGGCAAGTCCCAGGAATAGAAGCAAGAAGAGCAGAGATCAAGCAAGCCAACAGGGGAAAGAGTCAAGATAAGATAAAGGGAAGTGGAAACAGAACAAGTTGAGACTTGAGGCATGAGACAAAAGAAATGAAGTGAACTTAGAGGTCGAAAAGGAGAGGAATAGTAAAGCAGAGATGGAATTAGAGTAGGAGATGAGTAGGGACAACGAACAGCAGAAGATATGAGACAAGTACGTTGATAAGTGAAGCAGAGTCAAAAAAACAGAAACCAGAACACATGAGACTACAAGACAGAGGCGAAACACAATGAAATGATATGAGAAGTATGGTAATATCAAGACTGGAGTACTACTGACTACTCTACAACTTATATACTGAGTGGTAGGTAAGCCCCGGGTCCTGGTGGCGAGTTACAGTGCTGAGGCTCAGGGTGAGACCCAGGGATTGTGCAAAGCAGTGGTGGAGGTTGAGACATGTCACACGGTGCAGGAGGTCTTGCTCTGGAAGCACAGAGACATGTAGCAGCACAGTGGTGAGGAGGTGAGCAGAGGTGGGGTGTGGTGTGTGGGGGTCGAGTCTGAGGTGATGCGTGATCATGATGCGTGATGGGGGTCTTGGTACGGGCTGGGGGAGCGCCAGGTGCTGCTAGTGCCAGCGTTGATGCGGCAGCTGCAGTTGGGGAAGTGCCAGGAATAGCCAGGGTCAGCGCTGATGTGGCGGTCATGGGTGGTGTGATAGCTGGAGCCGGTGCTGATGTGACAGTCATGGCGGTGATGGCCAGGGGGATGCCGGTGGTGGCGGTGGCTGGTGGCAGTGATGGGTGGTGATGGCTGGAGGTTGCTGAGGTGATTTGCCAGGTAGTGCTCTGGGCCCAGGAGGGTCATGGGGGTGGTTTTGGGGGGTTTGGAGTCTTGGAGGCCAGTAGTGGGTCGTGACAGCTGGGCAGGTGTAATTCTATTCATGGCTGTGATCAAGCCAAGCCTCCTTGCCCCAGAAGAAGAATTATGGACTCTGGTGAGCAATACATTTGCTGCATAGATGAACACCAGGACAGTGACAGTGTTGCAAAGCTGGCAGATGTGGTGTAGAAGCATACCCACTGATGGCTTTGAAAGCCAAGACAGTTGCAAGGTCCACCATGTGGCTTTTGCCACTACTTGTTGTACATGGGCATTCCAATAAAGCTTGGGGTCAAAAACAACACCCAAGTACTTGTAGGTCTCCATTGTGTCAGCTTTCTGGGTGGTGAGCAAGCTGTCCACATTATGGCAAGACAGGGTGAGGTTTGCCAAAACAGCATTGCAGTGCAATCTAGGAAAATCCATAAGTGTGAGCTTCAAAAGCTTGAATAGAGAGTTATGGGATGTTGACCACTCAAATCTCCCATCTGGGCATTGCATCATGTCAGCAAGAATGCTGCGTGTCTTATTCAGAGACCTTGCAACAGCAAGAAACATTGTGTCATTAACAAAGCTGAAGAACAAATTGGATTTCAAAGAGGTGTCTGCTGTTGAGATCATGGGGAACATTGTAAAACATGTACAGGATCATGGACAGAGGACATCTCTGGATGGTGGCATTTGAGACTTCAATGGGAGCTGACATGAAGTCATCAAACTTGAGCCTGGTGCTATAGCCAGTGAGCATCCTCCTTGTGAGGCAGATGTAATACTCTGGGATCCTCCATTCCTGCATGTTATGTAGCAGACAGTTGCAGAAGGTGTCTGGAAATGCACCCTGAACATACAAAAAGAGGGCAGAAGCAACTTTTCTGACATGCCAGGCATTTCTGATCTTAGATACAACGAAGTGCATGGCATTGGTGGTGTTGTGGCCAGGTTGGCCTTTGAATTGATTGGCTGGCAGCATGCCATAGCATTCAGCTAAGTAGGAGATGTCAGCCACAACAATAGTGGAGAGGAGCTTGCTAATAGTGTTAAAAAGCCCAATTGAATGGTAGGACTTGGCAATGTTGTATGCAGTCTTACTGGGTTTTCTGAGAACAAGGGTGGTCAAGACTAGCCACTCACTGTGAAAGATGTCTAGTTCCAGAAACACCCTAAAGATGAAGCATAAGTGCTCAATGAGAGTCTCTGCATAGCATGTCAGTACAACTATCAGGCCCTGGGGCCCTTTAGAACTGAAGTGAAGTGAGTGTGTTGTGGATGCCCTTACTGCTAAAGAAACAGAAATCAGGCAGTGGGCATGGATATGCTGTGTGCAGAAGGGAATGTGAGGAAGGTGGGGATGGAAAGTGTCCAGGCCTTGGCCTCATTGGTGGTTTCCCACAGCTTGCTGCCATCAGCTGGAGCCTTCAGCTCTGAGATTCTATCACTAGAGAAGTGAGAAGGTTTGCGGACTATGTACTTATTGGCTAGGTAGATCTGTCTGGCATCAATGTTTTTCAGCCATTCAGTCCAGTGCTTTTTCTTTGCATCATGGATGCATTGTGCCATGAGCTGCAAGAGTTTGTTGGCCTCAATTTTGGCTGGATGACTTATAATGTCACACAATCTGTAGGCTAGCCTGTTAGCTCTGTTGGGCTGCTTCCTAAGAGCTGTTAGCTTATTGTTCAATTACCACTTGATGAAGGGGCAGGGCTTGCATGTGAAGACAATGGAATCATCACTAATGACCTTTTGTAGAGACACCATCAGTGTCAAGACCTGTTCTTCAAACTCCTCACATGATTGATCTAACATGGAGTGGAGGCTCAACTTCTCCTTGAGAGCATCATTAAAGGCCACCCAGTCCATGCTCCTAATGTCTTTGAAGAGATCAAAGTGAGCACACAATGTGGGGAGATCAATAATGGTGATAATGGGTAGGTGATTGGCAAAGGGGGAGGAGGGGGAGAGAGCAGAGGGAGGGCTCTACATTACAGAGATGATCAGGTCCAACAGACCCTGTGAGCACCAAATGTTGTCTGGGCACATCCATCTGTCAGTGATAGTCTGCAGAGTGGGAAGACCCATGGAGAGTTTTAAGGACATGCAATAAATATTCAGTAGGTGTAGTAAAAGGCAGAGGTCATCCTCAGAGAAGAATAGGTGATGGTTCTCCACAGTCTTCCAAGAGTTGGTGATGATGGTTAAAGTTGCCCAGCCAAAGCATGGACCCTCTATCAGAGGAGCTGCATACAGATGGGTTGCTTTTCAGAAATGTAAGGTGGAGAGGGAGCAAAGGCTGTCACTGTGTAGACAGTCATTGTAAATGTTGAAGATACTCTCATGGTTGCTGATGATGCAAATCACCATGATGTCCAGCAAGGCCACATTAAGAAGGGAGTAAGAGTCTGAGGGAATGTTAGTACTGGTAAAAAGGATGGAGCACATATGACTGCTGCTATTTTAGTGGTGCGTGGAAGGGTATCCGGCTATTTAATGCAAGGAAGCATGAGTCCTTCTGAGCCTGTCCAGGTAGGACTTCTGAATTGCCAGGATATCTCATTTGCCAAGGTCCATGGAGTTCAGCATCACCAATTGGGCTACATCAGATTTCTGCACATTCTGTTGCTATATGCATAGTCTTGATGGAGTACCTGGGGTTACGCTCATTGCCTAGAAAGGGTCAAGGATGCAGGCACAGCATTAAAGTGGTGAGGGCAGTCTTAGGAAGTTTAAGAATGAGGCTTGATAGCATTGGCTCAGTGCTGGGCCTACCAGTGCCTCATGGTTGAGCAATAGGGTGGCAGTTGAGAGGGAGGTGGAGAGCTTTTTGGGGTTCAAGACCCAGATGCTGAGATCCCCTGTGGGGAAAAACAGCATGCTCTTTTCTAGATAGTGAGTAAGGTCCTTACAGCAGCAATCAAAGTCAGGGCAACTGCATAAAGTGCTTGCATAAATTGAACTCTCTCTACATGTGGCACAGCAAGCCTGCAACCCCTTGGGGCAGTCACAGGTCTGGTGATCACTGTTGGAACAATGAGCACAACATGCAGTGTTAAGACACTTAGCTCTGAGGTGCCCATATTTGTGGCACTTTGTAGCAATTGTGACACTGTAAAGGCTTGTGTATGTTTTTATAGATGATTATGTAGTGGCCAGCAATGAAGATGCACTTTCCGAGTAATGCATTTACAGCTTCTGCTGAGTTGCATGTTATCTTGAGGGAGGCTAAGTTCTGTGTTGGTGACCTGTCCTTGATCTTATTCAGCCAGGCTGCAGAAGTATTGAACCTGGCCTAGAAGTGATTCTCAGTTTTGAATGCAACCATGTTGTCTGTGTTGGAAGGGTCAAACTCTCATCTGCATGGCATGAAGTGAACTATTAGCATGTGGGCCTTGCTGACTGCTTAGGCAAAGTTCCTGAAGTTGACTGTGGCCACATGCCAGTCTGAGTCTTGTGTGCTCCTCTGAAATGTCTTTCTCATCTTCTGGTTTTTTGTTTTTGGATCCCATTGACCCTCTGCTTCTGTCATGACTCACAGCCCACCTCAGGTCCCAAGCCCCAGCCCCAGGACTCCCACCTCCCCTAACCAGCTCTATAGCATCCTGGAAGCATGCACCACCTGGACCGCTTCATGCCCAGCTATCATTGCCACCCTTGGCACTCATTACTGCCGCCTCCAGCACTCCCTCAACCATCACTGCCTATCAGCACCACATTAGTGCCAGCCCTTCTGGCAAACTCTGGCGCTTCTCCCAGCTCACACTGATACTTTTCCTGGCCCTCACTGGACATCCATCATGTGTTACGACTGTCACAAGCCACTGCTTACTCTCAATACCAAACTCTGGTCCTAGGGCTTCCACCTCCCCAAACCAGCTCCATGATGTCCTCCACCTGGACCACTACATGATCAACCACCTTCAGCAACTACCACCACCACCCCTAGCAGCCCTCAACCATCACTGCTCACCACTGCCACTAGCCATGACCATCTTTGACAGCCCCTCAGCCATTATCACCTGCAGATGCTGCATTAGCACTAGCTACAGCAATTCCTAATGCTTCTCTCAGCCCATGCTGAGGCCTCTCTTAGCCCCTACTGAGTGCCCATCACACATCATCTCCAGTCTGACCTCTGCACATTATGCTCTCTCCCCCCACTCAACTCCTTGCCTCTCCACTGTTCTATATCTCCTGCTTAAGCATGCTCCCAAAGCAACACTTCTCCTTTAGGAGCTTCCTTTGCACTGCATGACCCATGCCAACATTCTATATGGTCTTGCACAATCTCCAGACTTCACTGGGAGCCCCAGGGCCTATCTACCTACTGTTGTATATAAGTTGTAGCATAGCCTTTGATATAGTAGTCTTTTGTTTTTTTTTTTTTTTTTTTTTTTTTATCCTATTTACGTGCACGAGACGCTTGGCGTCTATGCTGCACGGTACTACGGACAGGTCATAAAACTACGAGAGCTATGGGATTCCCGCCCCCCCGCATACGCGGAGAATGAGCGGGCCAGCGCTTCCAAACGCTGTTTAGGCCGCACTCCCCTGTTATATCCTGAGTGCTTGGTCTGCGCGGAGAAGAACCGGGTGGTCGTTACGACGAAGGCTCGCGGGGCGAGCGGGGTTAGGACGAGCAACTGGGCTGGGTGTCCCCACCGAAGCTAGAAAAGGAGTCAGT
>JAGGAQ010006464.1:0-14098 GCA_017657225.1 Termitomyces sp. T69sscA
AAATTGTTCTCCACATTCTGGCAGACCCTGAGGCTTCATATCACTTGCTGTTGTTTAGTGTCCAGATTTAGACTTATTTTCAAGTCATATACATACATTAGAAAAAAGCTCACCAGAATATATGAGCACACCACAGCAATCATGCCAACCCCAGGATGGAGGCTCCAAGATATTGTTGAACCAGTTTCTATTGGTACAAGGATCAATCATAGATTATCCTCAGTTACATTACATGTTCAGAGGATACAACACTTATATTTTGCACATACAGACATTCAAGTATGTAGAAATATACAGTAATCTTCCTTGGTCACTCCAAGGTAGAATGATGATTGTATTACTTGTAGAAGTATACAGTAAATCTTCTACAGGAGAAAGTAAGTCATAAACAGTATAGTAGAGGTCTAAGTATACACACCCTCAGTCACTCCAAGGTAGTATGAACAACTGAGGGTGGCTATATATATTTCTAGTCTATCTAGGAGAAAATAAATAAGGTTTGGAGGTAAAAGTTAACAAATACCAATCATCATACCACACTATGGTGGCAGGCTACAATGACATAAGGAATATGACATTGGTCATTAAAGTTGTGCATCAACAAACTAACATACTGCAGATTAAAACTTATGTGTCTGTTTATAGGTACATGTCAGGTTCCACTGACCATGGAGGTTCAGTCCACTGGGTGAACTCTTACATGGGTGCATATGATGCCTATGAATGCTGCAGTACTGTTGAAAGCACAGGGCATGTAAGACTGAGGGCAGGACCAGAGATGCAAGTGGCAGGCAAGTGAGGGATCATCAGTGATGCTGAGGTGAGAGTGGGAGTGCCAAGGATAAGGGAGGGGCTTGGAAGATGAGCACCAGTGCTGTAAAGGCAACCTCTGAAAGTTGTGGCTTGATCACACAACTAGCAGAGGAGAATCCAAAGTTATATTAGGCATAATAATCAATGATACAATGGTAACTAATCACCTAGCAGAGGAGAATCCAAAGAAAACAAGTCTAAGGATCCCTGCTGCTTGGTGCAGCACATCAGCAGGCAATGGAGGCATGTGAACAACTGTACAGGTGATTAGAGCTAACCTTAACCTTGGATAATGCTTGAACAGGGGATGTGGGGAGTACTGGGGGTTTTCTAGAAAGGAAATGACCTCCAGCAATCTCTAGGAGTCTAGGATGTGCCCCAGGGGTCCTGGGGGTCTAGAGCAAGCCCTGGAGTTCCCAGGGAGTGGCATAGGAGGTGGGCTGAGGCATAGTGAAGTGTCAAAAATGAAAGTTACATGGAGGTCCCCTGACAAGTGTGAGAGCAAGTCCTAGGGCTGATGATCAAGTAACCAGGGTAAGTGAAGGGATTTAGCAAGTCCTAGGATTGAAGAGAGAGAGAGGGGAGAGAGTGAGAGGCTTAGAGGCTTGAGGCAAAGAGAGAGAGAAGCAGAGATTAGATTGAGAGATATGAGATGAGTAGAGAAAAGAGAAATGAGATGATATGAGGCAAGTACAAAAGAAAAATGAGATAAGTTGAAAAGTGAAAACCAGAACATGCAAGACTAGAAAACAAGAACAAAACACAAAACTAGAGACAAAAGATATGGCAATATCAAGACTAGAGTACTTGATGCTACTCTACAACTTATATACTGGATGGTACATAGGCCCTGGAGCACAGGTCTGGGCCCCAGTGATGAGTTGTGGTGTTGGAGCTCAAGATAGAGCCCAGGGATTGTGCAAGGAGGCAGTAGTTGTCAATGCATGTTGTGCAGCACAAAGGAAGCTCCCAAAAGAAGGCCTTGCTTTGGGAGCATGGAGGCATGAAATGGCAATGAGGTGAGGAGGCAAGCAGGCATGGAGCATGGTGTGCAGAGGTCAGACTGGAGGTGATGCATGGTTGTGGTGGATGGGCATCTTGGTGGGAGCTGGAGAAGGATTTGGCATGGGCCAAGTAGCGCCAGAGATAGCTAGGGCTGGCACTGATGTGGTGGCTGTGAGCAATGATAGCCAAGGGGTGCCAGGAGTGGTGGTGGCTGGTGGCAGTGACAGGTGGTGATGGCTGGGGCTGCTGAGGGGGTTGGTTGGGTAGTGGTCCAGGCCCAGAACATCATGGAGGCTGGTTTGGGGAGGTAAGAATCCCAGGGATGGTAGCAGATCATGACAGTACAGATAATATACTTATGTTACATGTTCTGAGGGTTAAGACTTACATGTCTCTTCATAGGTGTTTGTTGCACCTGCCTACCTGCTGCTGCCTGCCTGGATTCCAATAGTTTATGGGCTTTTTTTGAGCAAGCTACTTATTACAGTATTGCTGCTCATTGGAATTCTCTTTGTTCTTCAAGGAACACCAATTATACTGAACTGCCTTATTTGGAACTGCCCTCCTTCCTTGTTGGGAATTGTACTTATGGATTTAAAAATATCCTTATTATTTTTGGGTGATAACAAAACCTCGTATTAACTGTGCTAACTTGTACCATGTCAACAACTATTGACTCTGAAATGTCTACCAATTACACTGGTCCATCCATTTGTGTTATCTCTATCTATGGCATGGAGTGGAAACAGAACAAGTTTGCCAGGAATTCACTCACCATAGACTTGAATAAATGATCAAAAAAACTCCTAGGTCAAAAATTCTTTGTCTTCCACACCTACATCACTTGCATGCGTCCTGGTCTCATCATTTCCACTTGTTTCTTTTCTTATTGTACTTGCCTCGTATCATCTCCCTGCCTCGTCTCTACTCATCTCATACTCTAATCCATTCTACTTTGCTTCTTCTCTCTCTCTCAACTCTAAGTTCTCTTGGCTCTTCTGTCTCCAGTTCCTCATCTCAACTTATTCTGTTCTGTCAGGTTCCGCTGACCACGGGGGCTCAGTCTACTGGGCAAACCACCTTATGTGATGATCACCATGTACACTAACACAGAGCACCGGGAGGAGCGCAAGGTGTAGGAGACCGAAGCGGGGTGGGGGCGGTGTGTGAAGGAGGGCCGGTAGCGCCGGTGAGTGAGACAAGTGCCGGGAAGGGTGGAGGACGAGTCCCGGGGGTTGGCGTGAGTCCCGGGGGTGCAAGAGGGTGAGACGAGCGAGCGCCAGTGGGTGAGTGAGTCCCGGGGACCAAGAGATAATCAGACACGGGGACTTAGCGAGTCCCGTGGATGGAAACAGAACCGGGGAAGTTGGATAACCAAAAGGGGAAAGAGTCGAGATAAGATAACCAGAGATGGAAACAATTAAGTTGAAGAGAGGAGCCAGGAACGGAGAGCCAAGAGAACTTAGAGTGGAAAAGAGAAAGGAGAACAACGAGAATAGATTGGAAGTACGAGACGAGTGGAGATGAGATGGAGAGACGAAATGAGACGAGTACAATGAGGAAAGAAGCAAGTAAAAGTAATGAGACCAGGACACGCGAGAAAACGAAACAGAGACGAGAACACAACAAACGAGACGGGTTATGGTAATATCAAGACTAGAGTACCTACTTACTACTCTATGACTTATATACTATGCAGTACGTATGGCCTGGGGCTCAGGCCTGGGTTCCAGTGGCGGGTCGCAGCGCCGGGGCTTGGGGTGAGACCCAGGGGCCGCGCGGGACAGGGTGAGGTTAAGGCATGTCATGCGGCGCGGAGGTCTCGTACTAGAAATGCAGAGACACGCGGTGGTGGTGCAGTGAGGAGGGAGTAGGAGCAGGGCATGGCGTGTGGAGGTCAGCGGCAGTGATGCGCGATCATGATGCATGATGGGGGTCTTGGCGCGGGCCAGGGATGACAGGTGGTGCCGGCGCTGATGTGATGTGATAGCCGAGACCCGGCGCTGATGTGGCGGTCACGGCGGTGATGGCTGGGGGGTGCCGCGAGTGGCGGTGGCTGTGGTGGTGACAGGCAGTGATGGCCGGTGATGGCCGGGGATGCCGCAGGTGGCAGTGGCTGGTGGCGTTGACGGGCGGTGATGGCTGGTGATAGCCGGGGGAGTTGGCTTGGTAGTGGTCCGGGCCCGGGGCAGTTGTGGGGGTGGTTTTGGGAGGGTTGGAGTCCCGGGGCTGGGGCTGAGTCCTGGAGGTCAGTAGCGGGTTGTGACATGTTCCCTCTCCCCTTATCTTATCTTGACCCTTTCCCCTTTTGGCCTGCTTAATTTCCGTGTCTCTGTTTCCATCCCTGGGACTCGCTAAGTCCCCGTGCCCGTTATCTCTTTGAACCCCAGGACTCGCTTGCACACCGGCGCTCGCTCATTCCACCCTCTTGTACCCCCAGGACTCGCGCCTACCCCCAGCACTCATCCTCCACCCTCCCCAGCACTTGCCCACTTACTGGTGCTACCAGCACTCCCCAACACACCGCTCCCACCCTGCTTTGGCCTCCTACGCCTTGCACCCTACCAGTGCTCTGCATCCATGGACACAGTGATCACCACGTAAGGTATTCGCCCAGTGGACTGAGCCCCTGCGGTCAGCGGAACCTGACAGTCATTTTCATAACTTGCTATCTTCCTCCAGTACTGAGCCTCAGCCCCAGGATTCCCACTTCCCCAAGCCAGCTCCACAACGCTCTAGGAGCATGCACCACTTACACACTCAGCGGCCCTTGGCACTCATCACCACCACTCCTGGCATTCCTTTGACCATCACTGCCTGTAGCCACCACATCAGCATTGGCCCTGGCCATCCCTAGCACTTCTCCTGGCCTCCACCAAGTATTGATCATGCATTACAATTCATACATCATCTCCAGTCTGTTCTCCATGCACCACACCCTATCCCTTGCTTGACTCCTTGCCTTTTTGCCATTCCATGCCTCCTGCTTGCCCACACTCTTAAAATAACGCTCTTTCTTTGGGAGCTTCCTTTGTGCCACACAACCTACACCAACATCTTGTTGGAATAAGCAAGAGTGATGAGGACTGAGATCCAAGATCAGCTAAGTGTGAGCAAGGAGAACATGATGTATTCAAGTTGTTGCACACAAGGATTGTATGTCCTTGTTGCAACCCTTTATATACATACATGATCATGTATATAAGACTACGTATGGTGCGATAATAATGCAATATGTTGTATGTTATTAGTGTCACAACCCACTACCAACCACCAGCACTCAGCCCCAGCCCTGAGACTCCAACCTCCTCAAACCAACCTGCACAACCATCCCAAGCCTGGACCACTACCTGATCAGCCCCCACCACCACCACCTTGCATGATCTCTGAGCTTCACTTCAAGCCCTGGTGCTGTGACTGAACCTGTGCTTTGGAGCCTACATACTATTGCTGTACTTTGTCTCCAGTTTTGTGTTTCATTTTGTTTCTCTAGTCTCGCATGTTCCAGTTTTTATTTCTCAACTTATTTCATTTTTGTCTCATACTTGTCTCATATTGTTTCATACTCTCAATCTAACTCTGCTTCTCCTCTCTTTATCTGCCTCAAGTCTCCAAGTCTCTCTTCTCTTCTCTCTTCTCTTGTCTTTGTCTCGACTTATCCTGTTTTCCCTTCTGTCTCTCTTGTCTCAACTCTTTCCTCTTTTGGCTTGCTTAGATCTCCACACCCCCCACCTTTGATCCCAGGACTTGCTAAGTCTCCTAGCTTGCCCCAGCTATTTGTTCACCAACTCCAGGACTTGCTTGCACACCCACTCATCTTCTTCTCTCCCCTCACATCCCTGGGACCTGTGCTTGCCCCAGCACTCGTCCTCCAGGCACTCACATTCTTGCCTCAGCATGACCAGTGATCACTTGCTCAACCACCACTTATATCTCCAGCCCTGCCCTAGTCTCATATGCCCTGCACTATTGACAGTACCATTGTGTTTGTGGACATCATGCATGCCATGTAAGCATTTGCCCAGTGGACTGAGCCTCTATGGTCAGCAGAATCTGACATGATATCAAGACTCCACTCTTACCCTCATGTTCACTATGGCCACTTACACACACACCTACCAGTCTACTGGCTATCAGACTGATGCTTATGGAAGACCCATGCCCAAAAACTACTATTCCATGAGTACTCCACAGCCTCTGTATCCAGCTCCCCCAATTGAGCATAGATATTGGGCCCTGGATCAGAACCAGGTACCCTATGGCCCCTCCATCAGCCAAGGTATTCCTCAAGATTGGCAATGCAACTCCTTGCAGGCAACAGCAGGAACCCATCAAAGGATCTTATCTGGAGGAATGCCAGAGACACTGCCTAGCGTCTAAGCAACCTTGGCTTCAGTGCATGCTAGTGCTGCCTTCTTTGCCTTGGGCCAGTACTATGCCCAGCCTGCCTCTGCTCTGCCCCCACCTTCTCAGGAGTACCCTGAAACTTATTACCTCCCTTGGACATGACCCCCTGCAGTGCCACCCATCCACACACCTCTCTCTCCCCTTAGCCACCAATGGATCAAAGCCTACATCCAGCAGTGTGACAAGATCCTCTGCTCTCTTCACATATTCTCAGCAGAATTTGCAAAATGCACATGTGCTCTTCTCATCAGCTTAGGACACCACAACCTCTTTGGGACCCCAAAGCAATGGGCCAATCATCTCCTCAAATTTTATGAGCTCTATCAATGTGGAGCCATCCCTGAAAGTGCCCAGAACATGCTACAGGTGGATCTCAACCTCTGGGACAAACTGCATGCCCTAGTAGATGAGATGCACACAAGCCCCAATTCCTGGCACTTTGAGGACCCCATAGACCCCATGCACTCATTCCACATGTAGCATGAGGAACCAATTAAACCCTGGGACTCTGCCCCCACTCTGGTACTCCACTAGGGGCATGCTGAGAGGCCAATGGTGCAGGCAGTGGGTTTGTTGAAAAGTCCTCTGATGGGGTTGAGGGCCTTTAGAATGTCCAATGCTGCATTGAGCTCCTCCTGCTAGAGACAAAACCCCCACTCTGATGCTCCTCCCTGCCTCCCACCCACCAACAATGACAATGCCTCCATCCCTCTCCTACATCAGCAAACTTGAGGCCCCAGCAGTAGATCAGCTCCTCCTGGTGGAGCCCCTGCCCTAGAATTTCAATGCAATCATCCTTCCCATTTCAACTTGCACCATCTCTGTGATAACACACCTCCTCCTCGTAATTCCTGTAACAACCCTCCACCCTTTTGCTAATCCACAGGCCTCAGCACACCTTGACTACCCCCCCTCCAAAGACTACCACAACCCTCCACTCTGTCAGGTTCCGCTGACCTCGGGAGCTCAGTCTACTGGGCGAACCACCTTACGGTTAAGCACCGTGTACACAAACACAGGGCACCGGGAGGAGCGCGAGGCGTAGGAGACCAAAGCGGGGTGGGGGGTGGTGTGTGGAAGAGTGCCGGTAGTGCCGGTGGGTGAGATGAGTGCCGGGGAGGGTGGAGGACGAGTGCCGGGGGTTGGCGTGAGTCCCGGGGGTGCGAGAGAACGAGACGAGCAAGCGCCGGTGAGCGAGCAAGTCCCGGGGATCAAGAGAAAATCAGACACGGGGACTTAGCAAGTCCCGGGGAATGGAAACAGAACTGGGGAAGTTGGATGACCAAAAGGGGAAAGAGTCGAGATAAGATAACGGAAGATGGGAATGATTAAGTTGAGAGAGGAGCCGGGAACGGAGAGTCGAGAGAACTTAGAGTAGAGAAGAGAAAGGAGAACAACAAGATTAGATTAGAAGTATGAGACAAGTGGAGACGAGACAGAGAGACGAAGCGAGGCGAGTACGATGAGAAAAAGAAGCAAGTAAAAAGTAACGAGACCAGGACATGCGAGAAAACGAGACAGAGACGAAACACAACAGACAAGACGGGGTTATGGTAATATCAAGACTAGAGTACCTACTTACTACTCTGCGCCTTATATACTACGTAGTACGTATGGCCCGGGGATCAGGCCCGGGTTCCAGCAGCGGGTCGCGGCGCCGGGGCTTGGGATGAGACCCAGGGGCCGCGCGGGATGGGGCGAGGTTAAGACATGTCACGTGGCGTGGAGGTCTTGTACTGGAAGCGCAAAGACACGCAGTGGTGGTGCGGTGAGGAGGGAGCAGGAGCGGGGCATAGCGTGCGGAGGTCGGTGGCAGTGATGCGCAATTATGATGCGTGATGGGGGTCTCGGCGTGGGCCGGGGGTGACAGGTGGTGCCAGCGCTGATGTGGCGTGATAGCCGAGATCCGGCGCTGATGTGGCGGTCACGGTGGTGATGGCCGGGGGGTGCCGCAAGTGGCGGTGGCTGTGGTGCTGACGGGCGGTGATGGCCGGTGATGGCTGGGGGGTTGGCCGGGTAGCGGTCCAGGCCCGGGGCGGTTGTGGGGGTGGTTTTGGGAGTGCTGGAGTCCTGGGGGTCGGTAGTGGGTCGTGACACACTCCCCTATGTCACAACTCGCTACCGACCCCCAGGACTCAGCCCCGGCCCCGGGACCCCAACCCTCTCAAAACCACCCCTACGACCGCTCCAGGCCCAGACCGCTACCCAGCCAACTCCCTCGGCAGCCCCCGGCCATCACCAGCCATCACCAGCCATCACCGCCACTTGCGGCATCCCCCGGCCATCACTGCTGTGACCGCCACATCAGCGCCGGTCTCGGCTATCACACCACCCATAGCTGCCACATCAGCGCCGGCACTACCCATCACCCCTGGCCTGTGCCAAGACCCCCATCATGCATCACGATCACACATCACTGCCACCTGACCTCCGCACGCCACGCCCCACTCCTGCTCCCTCCTCACCGCCCCACCACTGCGTGTCTCTGCATTTCTAGTGCGAGACCTCCATGCTGCATGACATGTCTCAACTTTGCTCCGCCCTGCACGGCCTCCGGGTCTCACTCCAAGCCCTGGCACCGCGACCCACCGCTGGAACCTGGGCCTGAGCTCTGGGCCCTACGTACTGCATAGTATATAAGTTGTAGAGTAGTAAGTAGTACTCTAGTCTTGATATTACTGTAGCCTCATATTGTTTGCCGTGTTCTTGTCTCTGTCTCGTCTTCTTGCATGCCCCAGTCTCATTACTTCTACTTGCTTCTTTTCTCATCGTACTCGTCTTGTTTCATCTCTCTATCTTGTCTCTACTCGCCTCGTCCTCTAAATCTATTCTAATTGCTCTCCTTTCCCTCTCTATTCTAAGTTCTCTTGGTTCTTCCGTTCCCGGCTCCCCTCTTCAACTTAATCTATTCCATCTCTCATTATCTTATCTCGACTCTTTTCCCTTTCGGCCATTTAACTTCCCCGGCTCTGTTTCCATCCCTGGGACTCGCTAAGTCCCCATGCTCACCATCTCTTGATCCCTGGAACTCGCTTGTTCACTAGCGCTCACTCGTCCCACCCTCTTGTACTCCCGGGACTCGCGCCAACCCCCGGCACTCATCCTCCACCCTCCCTGGCACCCACCCCACTCGCCGGCACTACCAGCGCTCCCCCATGTACCGCCCCCGCCCTGCTTTGGTCTCCTACGCCTCGCGCCCTCCTGGTGCTCTGTGTCTGTGTACACGGTGATCACCACGTAAGGTATTCACCCAGTGGACTGAGCCCCCGTGGTCAGCAGAACCTGACACCCTAGAACCCCTGCCTGGCTGCCTCTTTGATGCCAACATGGGATCACCACCTCCTGAAGGACCGCCACCTCTTTGTTGGGCTCAGGGACCACCCTCAGGAAACAATGGCAGACCACCTCCAGGTGGCAGACCTCCTAATAGCAGACCCCTTGGCAGTTGGAGCCCCACAATGGATGCCTTTCCCTCACAGCATGGCAGAGGTAATAACTACTATTTCTGCTCCACAACTCCAACTCACAGAACAACATCCATGATGCACTGACATGCAAAGGCAAGCTTGACATCTAGAAGCCCGAACCCTTCCATAGCTGTGACCTCCACAAATGGAGAACCTTCCTCACTCAGTGTCTTACCATGTTCCAAGCTAAGCCCCTCACTTTTCAACTTGAGAGCTCATGTGTTGCCTTTGCCACCTTGTACCTACAGGGCATCACCTTTGACCATTATATGGCATTGCTCCAATTCAACCTCAACAGCCCAGTACTATCCAACTGGCAGGCATTTGCACAAGAGTTCTTGAGTAAGTTTGGCATGTTTAACACTGTAATGGAGGCTGAGGAGAACCTCTTCAATCTCTAGATGTGCAACAACAAATGGTTCACCTCCTTCATCATCTGCTTTGAGAAAGAGGCCTACAAGACAATGCCCTCCAGTTTGCTCTCTGCTGTGCCCTGCCCCAATGCATCAAGGATGTCCTCCACCTCACTCCCAAGCAACCCACCTACAATGGCTACAAGGTTCTCATCACCCAGATCAACCAACAGTATTGGAAGGACTGTAGTGAGTACTCAGCACTCCAAGCACCTTGGAACTCCTCTGGAAACCCCAATTGCCAGACTGGAGGTGTCATAGGCAACCAGACCACCAGTGCTGCACCACCTCTCAATCCCGCTGCACAACCACCCCTTGAACAAGGACCTGCCAACACCAACCAACCCCTGGAGCCTTGCCCTCCAGCACAGCTCAACACCACCAACACGCAAGAAGCTCTGGACCCCAATCATACCAACAACAACCTGCTCCAGGACTCCCATGACATCCCAGACCTTGTGGATGACAAGGTGGCTCTGTGCATGAGTAGATTTAGGAACTGGCCTTGGATTGATGTGCTGGAGGAGATGCAGGAGCTGCAACAATGTGAGAGGGCATGTCCCCTATGCAGTGAGCAAGGTCATTTCATCAATGAGTGTCCTAAATGCCAGGCTGTGGGACAAGCCATCTGGACCATTGATGGCAAAGACTGCAACTTCCAGTTTATTGAGAATGATCTAGCAGTTTAGATCCCAAAGATGCACTAAATCATGGACCAGACTTTGACATCTTCTCCACCCTGGCTACACACCTCCACACAACAGCACTATTCCAGGCTCACCTCCCCTCCTAATCCTTGCAGACTCTCCTCCACCACACCACCCTCCCCTTCTCCTCTGCTTCTGTCAACACACTGGTCAACAGCAGTGCCACCAATAACTTCATCGACAAATCTTTAGCAATGCTTGCTGCAACACCCCAGAGATTACCTATCTCCATCCACCTCATTCTCTTCAATGGCAGCTCCACCTCTGCTGGTGACATTGAGAAGTGTGAGTTTAAGCAAACTCAAATTAAGTATTTGGGTCCGATCATCTCACATGGAGCCACAGAGATGGACCTGGTGAAGATGGCAGGTGTGGTGGAGTGGCCAGAGCCTAAAAACAAGAAGGAGGTGCAGGCATTCCTAAAATTCACCAACTCTTATTGGAGGTTCATCTAGAACTGCTCCCATCATGCATGCCCTCTGTTTGATCTCACTACAAAGGACACTGCCTGGAGTTAAGAACCTCTAGAGCAGACTGCCTTTGACACTCTCAAGCATGCAGTCACCTCTAGGCCCATTCTTCTCTTCCTGGATAACAACTCTCCCTTCCACATAGAAGCTGGCAGCTCTGACTTTGCCACCTTATCGCAGCAGTCCTAGAAAAATGGGAAGTGTCATGACCCGCTACCCACTACCAGTACTCAGCTCTGGTCTCAGGACCCCAACCTTCCCAAACCCACCTCCATGACTACCCTAGGCTTAGACCACGACCCGACCAACCTCCTGGCAGCCCTTGACCAACACCGCCCATCATCGCCACCAGCCACCATCACCCCTGGCATCCCCAGCCATCACTACCTGCAGCATGCTACATCAGCACCAGCCCTGGCTATCTCCAGCACTCCTTCAGCTGCCACCACCACATCAGCACCGACACCAGCTAACTCCAGCGCTTTCCCCAGCCTGTACCAAAACCTTCCCTGACCCCCACCAAAATGCCCATCATGCATTACGACCATGCATCACCACTGGCCTGACCTCCGCCCACCAAGCCCCACTCTCACTTGCCTCTTCATTTCACTGCTCCATGTTCCAAAAGCAAGACCTTCTGCTGAGAGACTTCTTCATGCCACAAGACATGCATCCACCTCCACCGCCACCTTGTATGATCTCCAAGACTCAATTCAAGCCCTGGCACCACAACTTGTCACTGGGGCTCAGGCCTGAGCCTCAGGGCCTACATACCAAACAGTATATAAGTCATAGAGGAGCACTTCTTACTCTAGTCTTGATATTGCCATACTTCTTGTTTTGTATTTTGTGTTTTGTCTCTGTCTCCTAGTCTCGCATGTCCTGGTTTCCATGTTTTGACTCTATTTTTTTTTGTATCATATTCATCTTGTATTGCCTTGTTTTCTTTGTCTCTACTCATCTCATACTCTGAATCTATCTCTGCTTTATCTCTTTTCCTCCACCTCAAGTCTCTAAGTTCCTTCTCTACTCTCTTGTCTCTTGCCTTTGTCTTGACTTGTTCTATTTCCCCTTCCAACTATCTTATCTTGACTCTTTCTCCTTTTGGCTCTCTTAGGTCCCTGCACCTCCTGAGACTCGCTAAGTCCCTCTGCTCGCCCCGGTTGTCTATCCTCCAGCCCCAGGCCCCCTTGCACTTCAGCGCTTGCCTCCACCTATCCTCTCACATTCCTGGGACTTGCACCTGCCCTAGCACTCATTTTCCACCCCCCTTACTCATCCCCGGTGCATTTTCTCCTCTGGTGCATCCAGTGATCGCTTGCTCCAATGCCACTTGCATCCCTGTCCCCACCCCAGTCTCCTACAGCCTGTGCCCCCAACAGTACTGCTGTGTTCATGGACATCATGCATGCCAAGTAAGGATTTGCCCAATGGACTGAGCCCTCATGGTCAGCAGAACCTGACAGAAAGTGGCATTCAGTGGCCTTCTACTTTAAGAGCTTGAATGCAGTAGAGCACAATTATGAGATCCATAACAAGGAAATGCTGGCTATTATCCAGGCCTTCAAAGAATGGTGGCACTTCCTGAAGGGTGCCCAGTATAAGTTTGAGGTTTGAACAGATCACAAGAACTTCGAGTATTTCTGGACCACCAAGAAGCTCAACCATTGACAGGCCCAGTGGTCCATGTACTTAGCCAACTTTGACTTCTCATTGCACCACAAGCTTGGCCAGAGCATGGAAAAGCCTGATGTGCTGTCCTGAAGAGCAGACCATGGCACCAGGGGAGACAACAATAGCAACATTGTGCTCTTGAGGCCAGAATTGTTTGCTATTCAGGCCATGGAGGGCTTGGCTGTCCAGGAAGCAGAGGTTGATATTCTCCAGGACATCTGGCATGGGAACTAGGAGGGCTGCCATGAAGATGTTGTTGCTCAAGCAGCTATAGCTCTGAAGTCAGAACCCTCCATGGGAGCCAAGTCAATCTGCATGGACAAATGGGCCCTCTGGGATGGGCTCCTGATCTTCTGAGACCACATTTATGTGCCCAACATCCTGGAGCTCTGCCAGAGGATTGTTGAGCAGCACCATGACTCCCGCATTGCTTGACATCTCAGCTGGTGGAAGACACTGAAGCTAGTGTTCTGGAACTACTGGTGGCTTCAGATGTCCCAGTACATTGGATTCTACAGCAGTATGTTAGTTTGTTGAGGCACAACTTTAATGACCAATGTCATATTCCTCATGTCACTGCAGCCTGCCACCATAGTGTGGTATGATGATTGGTAGTTGTTAACTTTTACCTCCAAACCTTATTTATTTTCTCCTAGATAGACTAGAAATATATACAGCCACCCTCAGTTGTTCATACTACCTTGGAGTGACTGAGGGATTGTATACTTAGACCTCTACTATACTGTTTATGACTTACTTTCTCCTGTAGAAGACTTACTGTATACTTCTACAAGTAATACAATTAGTCATTCATACTACCTTGGAGTGACCAAGGAAGATTACTGTATACTTCTACATACTTGAATGTCTGTATGTGCAAAATATAAGTGTTGTACCCTCAGAACATGTAATGTAACTGAGGGTAATCTATGAGCAGTCCTTGTACCAATAGAAACTGGTCCAACAATATCTTGGAGCCTCCATCCTGGGGTTGGCATGATTGCTGTGGTGTGCTCATATACTCTGGTGAGCTTTTTTTTGATGTATGTATATGACTTGAAAGCTATAAGTCTAAATCTGGACACTAAACAACAGCAAGTGATATGAAGCCTCAGGGTCTGCCAGAATGTGGAGAACAATTT
>JAGGAQ010006465.1:0-14077 GCA_017657225.1 Termitomyces sp. T69sscA
ATAATTAATTTGTGCTAATTTGCAGCAAATCAGGTCTTCACTTGTGTGAATCTCACCAAAATCACCAGCAAATTTGCTCTGTGATTTTGGTGTAAATTTGGTCAGTCAATGCTGCTGCGAGTTTCACAGGTGTGAATCTCGCCGCCGGACCAAATCCCCCGCACACTAATGTTATTATACGATCATATTGGACTCAGCAGCTACTAGTGTTATGTCACGGCGTGTTTGGAATTTAAGACCATTTATGGGGTTCCTTCTGATTCTTGTCCAATTACAATTTGTAAATAATGATTGTAATCAGGCACAAAGCGAGTTTCAAAAGTTCAGGGTAGCCACAAGCCTAACTCCAAGCCGAAAAGGCCCTAAATGATCTTGATCAATCAAAGTGTTTCGCCATCAAGTGTGATGTTGCCCCTGGTTGTTCGTGAGTTCGTTTTCCTGTCAATGTCATCAAATGAACTGGCGTAGTTCGATGGGATCAGTCAACGCTACTGGGAGTAACTTGACACTGGACTCTCATGACAGACAGCTTCTGCAGCCTGCTTGCTACGAGGTCCTTGATATCCTCTAGAAATGGTGATGATGACGGTACTGACACCCGAGACAGCCGGTGTCGTAGGAAAACGTTACCTTGGTATTCGGCGCTTCTCCTATACTCCTACTCCCTGGACTAAGGTACGATGAGGTGATTGTTGATACCATTGTAGACGGTCTAAGTAACGTCTTACTTTTCACCGGGACCTTTCAAAACAACCTTACAACTGACTATCACGAGTCTAGGACACGAATCCGGTGCTTAATCATCGACTTCTCACTACTTGTCCTCTCACATCATCATCTCCCATTGACAACAAGACAGAAGAAATAGAGCTTCTTCCGAGGCAGTGTTCGAATCCTATATGTCTATATGTGGATTGACAGTATCACTTTTGACCGAACTACCTTCTCAAGGATAAAACTGAATTGGAGCTCAAGCAGAGACGTCGGCCTATAAATACCAACCGTGACTAACGCCCACTACTTATTCGCCTTCTTTCAGCTTTCGCACCTTGCCTTCTTGGCCGACTTTAATTCAGACCTGGTGTCTTTGCTGAGCCGTTTCATCCATTCTCATAATTCACTGTTCAGCTAGCATTCTAAACCAAACTTCTCATCCACTCTTTACTCCCTTGTTCTTCACGTCCAGACGGCCTTGAAATTTCAAGATGAAATTCACCACAATCTTTGTTGCTTTGGCCTTCATCTTTGTCCAGTTTGGTGTTATGGCAGGTAAAGCGCTTACTATGCTGTCTCTTTTTCTCACTCATCCCTGTTGTACCGTCTAGCTCCCGCCATTATCACGCGAGGCGACGTGGAGCCAATCAGTAGGTCTTCTGGTGATTTTCATCGGTGTTGGCCTAAATAACAACTATTAGCGAGTGAGAAGCGTCAGCTTCTTAAAGCCATTGGCAGCATTGGGTGCAACGCCGCCCGCCTCCAGACTGTTACAAACCTCGGAGCAGCCTCCCTTGCCGTTCAAAAGCTCTCCAGCACTGCCGCTTCGTAAGATTACGGTTCATATTGTCATGAGCGGGATTTAGTTTTGAACACTTGTTAGTGACGTTGCTGCTTCCAGTGCTGCATCGACTGCGGCCAGTGGTCTCGACCAAGCAAAGTCTGCTATCGCTGTAATTGCCGGACAACTCCTCACCGGCCAGGTGCCTTCTGCCGAGGCTCGTAATCAGACCCTTGCTGGCTTGACGACCGCGAAGAACGCTCTCGCTGGAATTACTTCGTTCGTCGTCTTTGACTATGGATTGATTGTCTACTCATGCGCATTCACCCATAGGAGTGATTCTGCTGTGACGGGAGCGGTTTCGGATGCAGCTGCCAAGGTCGACGACACTATTGCCGCTGGTGAACAAGTCGTTGCCCAATGCTAAGTAAGGGTCCCAATCAGAGTGGACGTGATGGTTTGTTAGTGAAGCTTCAGCGGCGGCCGGTATTTCCTACCATCATGTATGTACAGGCATGGGGATTTGTCAGATAGGCAGGCAGTACATTTGAATGGAATGGAATGAACGTCAACCTTTGATTGTGCCTTTAACACGATCGCAGGGACATACTGTGTCTCAGCTCTATCTGCGGGGAAAAATGTCTTGTCCCATCGATTATGCAGTAATTGTTGTGGTCACATTGTGTAGCGGTTCGGTCCCCGCTATGGAAATGACTGACAGTATCAGAGCGTGGTTCACTCTGCATAACGGGTCACAGTATTGTAACGAGGTTTGTTCTAATGGGACAGGTAGTCCAACTGGTTCGTCGAGTGCAATTCCGACGTTTTGCATTTTAGGAAAATTGGCACGTATATTAGTGGTTTCTACAGGGATATGTTTGAATCACCTTCTGTACCACCATACGTATATGTAAGTCACCCATATACAGGACAAAATGACATTCTCGTTTTAGCTCTTTTTCGGTAATCGTACACGCAATAGATTCACAGGCCAGTACAGAAATGTTATTATGACGACAAAGATGTCTGTCATCAACGAGTGCGATCAATGACGATATAGTTCGAGGTTTATTTGGAAGAGTGGATATATGAAGAAAGAGAATCCCACTGCAGACAAGGCGCCGAGCACACGAGTGGAAATTTATGACGTCTTACTTTCCATCGCTTGCTCTACCAGTTCACCCACCCACTGCTCAAACTTTTCGTGATCCAGAGTCCCCAGTCCGTCGAAGAAAGCATTATATCCTTTAGAACCCTGCATCTTACCCTTGGCGAGCAAAGACTTGCCTCCGCTCGTGGACCGTACGTAGTGCAGAAGAAGAGAGTACGCAGGAGGCTTTGACTTCTTTACGGGTATCGTGATTGAGGAAATGGTTATCCGCTCTGTAATAATCTAGAATTCAAAGCAAGTTTAGGGTTCATTGAGATAAAAACGATCAAGAC
Source organism: Termitomyces sp. T69sscA (assembly GCA_017657225.1). Lineage (NCBI taxonomy): Eukaryota > Fungi > Basidiomycota > Agaricomycetes > Agaricales > Lyophyllaceae > Termitomyces > Termitomyces sp. T69sscA. The sequence continues at coordinate 2,939 of JAGGAQ010006465.1, forward strand.
TAAACGTACTCTTTTAGAGAATGTTTTACGCCTTCCGACGAAGACAATGTTGCCCTCGACGAAGTACGCGTACAGTGTCTGTATGGCACTGAGTGCCATGTAACTATTGAACAATGTCAGACTGATCATTCGAGCCAAGTAAAGAAGAAAGACCGCACGTCAACAATCCTATCCACACCAAAGGCTTGGACTCCTCAAACTCGACTTTATATCCATACAAAGCTGTACCAGCAGCGACAAATACACTCAACCAGCCCAATGCTAGCCGTACGTCTGTGTGAAGGTAACTTTGCTTGAATAGATCTGGCCGACCAAGATACTGCGCAACAGATTCAGTTTCAAATCCAGACAGTGCTCAATAAGTAAGTTACTCACGCGTTTCAGAGCATCATCCAGAGCATGCTTCATCTCCGTGAGGTTCGCATTATTGACTTTAATCGTCTCGCGATCCACTTCAGGCATTGGAATGCTGAGCGGTCCTACTGGTCTTTCTGGGGAAGACGCGACGGACGAGCCGCCTTCGAGGCGACTGGGGCTGGGCGTGCGCGGGTCACGACCGCTGTTTGAAGATTTCTTCGAAGGGGCCATGTGAAGTATTGGCGTAGATTTTAGAGGTGGCAAAGGGAGTACATAAACTTGGTGAGAGTAAACCTGGATTGCCGACGTGTCGTCTCGTGCCCACAATTGCCTTTTTCGGAATGCTCTTTTATTTATGGACATACACATACTTAGCATGAATAAACGTGTCATTGTCTTGGAGGTCCCGAGGAGAGAACAGATATATCTCGCTGTTTATCTTCGACGACTCGCTAGACCTTTACTCATTGACAATATGACATCAAACACTTTCGTGGAGAATCATATTAATCATAGCTTCACCTGTCTCTTTGTGACACTATGCTATGTGTAAGGACACATACGTATTCTCGCATGATGGTTGTTGCGCCTTGCACTGCCAAGTAATGACGGCATTTACGCGTAGTTCTTCGGCGAGAGTTACGTGATACAGATCGAAATTTGAAGATATGTATTCCTCACAATTTCAACAACGCCTCAGGCCTCAGGTGCTGTTTGAGCCCTGGGTCATCTAAAACTTGTCTCTAAATTATACATCTATCAATCAATAAAGACCCGCATTGGCCAATAATTCTATTTGAAAAGTACATGTCTCCTCGCACTGTCCTGGAGAACTTATGCGACCTTCAACATCCCTGACGATGATATTGAGATTGTATGAATTCTTCTTTGGTCACACAGAAGGATAACATCCCCTGCGGATGATGTACTACAATCAACTTTTCAGGCGTTTTCAAGGCGTTTTCTTGACATGAGCTGTCCGAGGTAGTTGCAAGACCAAGCATTGGATGTGACAAACGGACAACATGCAGCAAACCAGGTGATTTGTGGGCGTTAATAAATCACTCGCACTTCACACAAGTGGTGGCAAGCTTTCTCCACGGGGGGGCACGTTTACTTGCCCTTGCCACTAGGTTTACCGTGGTTCATCCTGACCGATGTGTCCATAGTTATAGATTAGCGTAGGGAGATATCGATAGAGTAACATAGTAATAGGTACCACCATAGCCTTCGGTTGTTCCATCGAAAAGTGTTGATGTATCGCGACGAGGACTGAGATTGTCGTGGTTGTGCCATCTATCACTTGTTGGGTTTCAGCCTGAGTGTTCCGTAGGTACTTGGAGCATTGTATGCTTTCAGCTCTTAGATTTCGTCTCGACCGTCTATTCGCAGGCTCTAATCTTGTCTGCGACCGACGATTTCCTGACGAAGCTACGGCTGTTATAAGTTACTTGAACATCGGTAATCAGCCGTGAGGTAGGATTTCTTGCGAGCCAGTTTGTTCGCTCTTCGATATGACAATAGCAATCATCTCTCTGAATCCTGACACACACTCTCCTTTAAGCTTACGACGGCATTACACACGCAACATGTAGCAAGCCGAGAGAGGCGAATACTGTACCTGCTCAAGGTTCCCAGCTCGCGGATTTTGGCCAGCCATCACTGAAACCAAAGAGAATCGGCATCCAAGTCGCGGACTTAGTAGGCGCGAGAGTATACGTTCATGTGTTTATGGCAGAACGGATGTGTTAGCTCGTGGAAAACCAAGTCCCAATTAAATGGTAATGGGAAGAAGACCTATACGATACATCAGGGAAGCAAAATACGGACCCACGATACGGACCCTCAGTCAATGAGGTATTTCCGCTTGAAGAAGGCACGGAGGTGGAAGATTTGCCATACACCCAAACCTGCGAGCGACAAAAGCGAGAACCAGGCAAAGTTTTGTACGCGGATATTAGTGGAAACTGTGGATGACATATATTTTAGGAGCGAGATCAAAATACGGAGAAGGACGCACGGTTGGTACTCGAAAATCTCGCTTCTCTGCTTTTGAGGTATTCAAGCTCATCAACGATCTCTTTCACGATACCTTCCAATTTTCGCATTTCCGTCTCGAGCCCAGAGAGTGATTCCTGGTTGGCAATGGCGCTAGCATAATGACATAAGGGTCAGGATGTCGCGTGACGAAGGAGACAAGCGTACTTGTAGTCAACAGCGTCTGCACCAATATCCACGTCCAGCTCGATCACACGTGAGAGCTTCTGAGCTACATCATACGACACGTCTAGACAGGAATGAACACAATAATTACGTGGCGTCAATTTGAGAGTACGAACCGCCCTCGATGGTGTTCTTGAAACATACTCCAACCTCTCCCTCGTTATGCGTAGTGACAGCCAGTCTGGACTCGCTCTTGATCCCCTTTTTGCTGAGGTACACGTTCCTATTCGGGCTTGAATCCACAATTTCGACATCCACACGCTGGTTGTCTCCCGGTCCCACGTTTGCCGTCACAATGACGAGCGTGTTCGCGTGTGCCGTATTCCAGATGCATTTTGGTGGTGGATATCGTTGCGCTTGGAGAAGAAACTTGATTGCGTAGGTTGGGAGTGCAGAGAAGAGTAGGATTGAGAGTATGAAGGTGGGTATTGATGAAAACTTCATAATTAAAGGCCGTGAGGATTCTATAGGCAATGAGATTATATGGTCAGCAGATATGCTCTGCGTTAAGAAATCTAGAGGCGTCAATAGCGTCCAGGGGTGAATTCGTCCGAAATTCGTGAATCGTGGTTGTCTCGTTTGAAACGTAGGTGTCTGCTTTCGAAGCTGTCGGCTTGCGATACAAACAAAGGCTGCTATGCCAACTCTTATCTTATCTAAACGTCGCACATCGACATCGGCCTTCAACAAACGACTCAATCAGATATATAGAGCCCCTGGACTTGAGGCCTGAGGTCCAAACTCGATCAAGACTATTAAATACCAATTCCAACCTCTGGGACAGTAATCCATCGTGAAGAAACTGACTGGTCACTCTGTTCAATCGGATATACAGTATTATGAGACCTTGGGGGCCGGGGGAGATCACAGAGAAAATATGAAACGCTTTTTCTCGGCGATTCCACCGTCCCTTATCACATTTCTCTTTGAGCTCAACAGTGAGCTTGGGAACAACGGTCCGGATGTAAGTGTGAATCCACGGTTACTAGCAATGCGGCCCGGATTCAATCCCTAACCCTGGATGTGTATTGCATCGCATCCAGTTGGCTTGTGAAGTTGATGGCCCCGACTACCATCGTGAAAATTGAGGTGTGTGCTATCATCAGGCCTTGAGGCAGGTATGTCCAGAATCCAGACATATTGCAGGTATTTCGAGTCCCACCACGATGGGTCTTTGTACGTGTCGAAACCTCTGAGGGTATTGTTGGATGGGGTGAGGGAACATTGGAAGGCCACACTGAAGCTATCGAAGGCGCTTTCAAAGACCTCGTCGAGCGCTTTGTCGGTGCCGATGCTGATAATATCCAGGATATTTGGCAAACTGCTTATCGTGGTCGGTTCTATCGTGGTGGCCCCGTTCTCATGGTGATCATCTCATTATATAAACATAAAAACTTATTGAAAGAGTGTTAGAGCGCGTTGTCGGGGCTGGACATCGCACTCTGGGATATCAAAGGGAAGAAACTTGGTGTTCCAGTCTGGCAACTGCTCGGTGGGAAAGTCCGCGACCGCGTCAAAGTATACGGCTGGGTTGGAGGAGACAAACCAAATGATACGTACAACGCTGCTCTCAACCGCAAAAATCAAGGCTTCACAGCGGTCAAGATGAACGCTACTTGTAAGTACTGTGTTCTTTCCTTCCGTCCTTGAAAGAATGTTGAGGGAAGTTAACCAGCTGCGGTTTCATGGATTGACAATCCTTCGATCTTGGACGATACCGTCACTCGCGTCAAGGGTGTGCGGTCGTTAGGGATCGATGTAGGTGTCGACTTTCATGGAAGACTGCACAAAGGGATGGCAAAACAGCTTGCGAGGCTCCTCGAGCCTCATCAACCATTGTTTATCGAAGGTCACAAACCTTCAGCTGTCCCATCACTTGGGTGTTCGTACTGACTTCATCCACAGAGCCCTTGTTACCAACTCAACCTGAAGAAATTGCGGACCTCGCAAGGGCAGTTTCAACACCTATCGCTCTCGGAGAACGCTTGTACACACGCTCTGATTTCCGGCCTTATCTCGAGAAACGTGCGATCGATATCGCACAGCCTGATGTGAGTTGATGAGAGGCTTGAATCTGATCAGCGCGGTCCGACAATCAATAGGTGTCTCATTGTGGGGGCATAAGCGAACTTCATCGCATTGCAGCGTTGACCGAAACGTATGACGTAGCGCTCGCCCCTCACTGTCCACTCGGCCCAATCGCTCTTGCAGCGTGTATGCAGATAGCCATATCTGCACCTAATTGTGAGTGTATAGGCTTCATTTTCAGGCCTTCAAATTGATTCGTAGCGACACAGTTGTCATCCAAGAAATGAGTCTGAATGTCGGTTTTCCTCCCACAATCTTTCCTGACTACAACTCAGGATTTTCTTACCAGATACACTACAACGTGAGCCCTGACCCGACGTATAGCAGTGATCTGTATACGTATCTGGTCAACACCGACGTTTTCAAGGTCATTGATGGGCATGTCGCCGCTTTGAATGGTTCGCCGCGGTAGAACTTCCGCTTTGCTATAACTGACTTGAACGACAGGGCCAGGCATTGGAATCGACATTAATGAAGCACTGGTTCGTGATATATCTGCCAAATGTGTCAAAAACCATGAAGCATGGCGAAATCCGGTGTGGCGTGGTGAGGATGGAAGCTTGAGGGAGTGGTAATCGAGGTTCCAAATGTCATTCTAGTTTTGCGCAACGTCATATATATTTATTATGTGGTATGGACGTAGTATACTAGCGAGCTTTTCGCCGTTCGCTCATGAATAGTAGAGGAACGAGCCCCGTGCGCAGAACCTGGGCTTCTTGATAAGCCCTGATGTGGGTGGTAAATCATTCCCACGGACCTTGGAGCGAACCTTGTTCGCGGTTCGTCGTGTTCATTGAAGTTTCCTCGTCGCTTTCCTACTTTCACCTTTACTCTTAGGTATGGCGGACACTGGTAAGTTACACAATGCTCTTAAGAGTTTTTTTGGCGTGCCAACGAGCTTTTTTTTGTAGGCTTCTTCAAAGGCACTTCAGCCGACCAGGACAGGCGGTTTTCTGACAAGGAGCTCAAGCTTCTCAAATCTATGAAGTTCCCTCCAGAGTTCGAGAAAAAGGTATTGCTGGGTTCGTTTGACCCACACATGGATACTGACCGCCTATGACAAGGTCGACATGCGAAAAGTCAACATTGCCGTCATTCGGCCCTGGATTGCCAAAAAAATTGTCGAGCTTGTCGGGTTTGAAGACGAAGTGGTCGTAGAGTATGCCATGGGGCTTTTGGAAGACGAGTCACAACCGGTACGTATACCGTCCTCCTGATACATCTCCTGGAACTCATGACTTGTATTTTTTTTTACCGTAGACGCCAGACCCCAAAAAGATGCAAATTAACCTCACAGGGTTCCTAACCAAAGACACACCTGTATTCATGGCAGCTCTCTGGAAACTTCTTCTTGAAGCTCAGGATGACGTGGCTGGCGTGCCGCGTACTTTTGTAGAGGAGAAGAAGGCGGAGATGCGCCGTAATCGAGAGAACGGTATCCGTGCTATTGACGAGAGTGATCGTCGGCACAGACTCGATGAAATTCGAGATGGTGAGCGAGGTGGGCGGGGAGGCTTCAGAGGGCGGGGAAGGGGGCGAGGCAGAGGTCGTGGAGGGTTCGATGACGATCGGGGAGGAGGAAGGCCGCGAGACAGCGGTTGGGGTGCGCGAGGCGGCGGTCCTCCTAGTGGAGTAAGACCGAAGCTTTTTACTTTGTCGAGCCATCAGGCTAATCCAATTTGCAGGGGCCTCCAAGACGCCGCTCACGCACTCCCCCTCCCCGTCGTCGTTCCCGCTCAATTGAGAGCTCACGGTCGCCCGGTGTGCGTCAGCGGTACCGCTCCCCACCACCTCATTTTCGTCGTCGTTCCCCTTCCCGTGACAGGGACAGGGATATTCACAGCTCTCGCTCTCCGCCTCCACCAAGGCGTAGATCGCCCATCTCCCGCACACCCTCGCGGTCCCCGCCACCGCCATCTCGCCGCCGCCCGCGTTCTCCGTCGTACAGCCCACCACCCCGCGAACGTGATCGCGACCGCGGTGAGAGGCGCTACAGACGTGATAGCAACAGTCCCCCCGCCCGACGAAGGCGACTCTCACCCAGTATTCGATCGCAGAGTCCCCAGTCCTTCAGCCGATCGCGAACCCGGTCGCGCTCGCGTTCTCCGCCACCCCGCCGTAGGCGTAGTGTTAGCCGTAGGCGTAGTGTCAGCCGCACGAGAAGGCGTTCAGCCAGTCCACTGCGCCGTCGACGCCGGAGCCCGTCAAGCGGTAGGTCACCGTCGCCACCTCCGAGGAGGAGGAGCCCGCCTCCTGTTGATAGGAGAAGACAGGGGCGTGGACGGAGTGAGAGTGGGAGCAGGACGAGGAGCAGCGTTAGTCGTTCGCCTCCGCCTCGTGAAAGGGCAAGCCTGAGAGACAGGATGGATCTGGATCGTGATGAAGGAGGGAGTGGCTTTAGGCAGGGAGAACTGAAGATCAAGGGTCAGGGCGAACGCAAGAGCAAGCAGGAGGTTTGATTGCTTTCGTGAATTATGGATTTGCGCTGATTTTCATGACATTCAGGATGGAAATCGAGTCGAATTAGAAAAAAGGGAAAATGAGCTGAAGGAAAAAGCATTGAGGAATAAAGTTGTGAAGTCGCGCAAGGGCAGCAGTTAAATCTTCGCGAATACAGATTTTGCCAAGTGATGTGTCTTCTTCTGGCTTCGGCTTTTTTCTTTCCATCTTCGCCACTTAGAATTCTATTGCAGATTGCAGTTGTGTCTATGCTTGATCAATAAATACGGCCCCTTTATTGTTTCCCATGATACTCCTTCGTTGGTGACTGACTATATCTTTGTGCATCTAATATTAAGCAGGTACTCGGTTGTTGCCCGGGAGGAATGACTCTTACCAGCGTTAGGTTGATTCTTACCAGTCGAGACCACTGTTTACGCAACCTGAGGCACAACTTAGTCCCAGGATGCTGATTAGTTGTTCTGGGTGTGATTGGTTGTAAAATTGCCCATTAGTAGCGCCCACTCAGTGCCAGTCGGCAATTTCTTATATCTAGTGACAGGGGAGCTTTGGTGGAGCATCTCCGTGTTTCTAAGCGTATTAATGAGACAGGCCGTTATGATATATGTATAACCTGTTCTCTTTCCTACGCGGGTACGGTAGCGGAGCGGAGCACTCGTCTTAGGGTGGGGGCAGTAAGTTGATTCACCCAAATTTAATGATCGATCGGATAGGAGCGGGTCAACGATGACATACATTCAAACCACGCGCCACTACGATCCCGGTCCACTTAAGGACATAACCTTTTACTCTCACTCAAACGTACACACCTCTTACCTTCCTGCTCCTAGCCACACTTCAAAAGTCGGCGTTCTAGACGCCGCTAATGGCCACTACAACCTCAACGGCCTCCGCATTGGGGCAGTCACCGTCCGTTGGCCCCTCCGGCAACAGTGGCAACAGCCGAAGCGCAAGCTACTTCTTTGGTTTCCTCGTCACTTTTGCTGTACTTCTTGTGCTATTCGTCGTTGCAGGATTTGTTTCGCGCCAGCGCATGCGGGCGCGTCGGCGTATTGCAACTCAGGAAAACGTGATAGGGGCAGGGGATCCATGGGTGTATGGGTATCATGAACGCAGATTGCACGAGGAGGCGAGGAGGGTGAAGCCTGTGTGGATGGAACGGTGGTATGAGGAACTAGACACTAGTGAAAAGGCTTGGCAAGCTAGTGCTGATGGCCGTCGTGGGAGGTGGCAGGACATCATGGTACGTCATGCTATTGCTGAGAAGTGACATTCAAGGATGGCATGTGGTCTCTGGGTCTAATCATACTTCTAGCCTCTTTCGGTAACCCTCACGCGTCCTGAACGAGAATCATCGAAGCCTATCGAAGGAATTGGCGAAGAGGGAAAATCACGAAGAAGTTCTTCATCGACGATATCATCATGGCTTTCCAGTTTAAACACGACAAAGGATACAGACGCGGTCCAGGTTGTAGACCCTTTGTCGCATCCATTCGTGCAGGATGCGTTGCATGACCCGGAAGCAGGGGTGGATATCGTCGTTATGATTGCCATGCCGCGTAGTCCGGACACGCGAGGATACGAGTTCGGGGTCGCAAATGTACCAATTGTGGGTCACGGCGTTAACGTAAATAATGTTAGTAGTGTATCAAATAATGTAACATAGTGTTGATCGTGAACTTTGGCCCGCGCTAATAAACTCTGGCCTTCGGTCTCATGAGATGCATTAGTGGCGAAAATAGGCAATCGTGCTGTAGTACATATTTACGGAGGCTTAAACACCGAGAAAAGCGATACAGATACTTCGATCGCTCAGATGCCAGTAAGTTCGGGCTTCAGCCTTCGCAGCTTCCAGTAGATCAAGAAGAATTATCAGGATGATATCAGGCAAATGGAAGTTCTCTTTGACTTCGACTTGACATCCTTATCATCGTGGCTGCTAATTGAGAGGTGCAATTGCATGTATATTGTGCAATGCACAATCGTTGAATTTCGGTGGCACCAGAGTATGCTGCATCAATCGAGAGATATGCTGGGGAATGGTGAAGGAATTCGGGTGGACGACGAGGTTGAGGGTACAAGTATCGTGCGATAGCCTTGTCGATACCCCAGATTTGATATGTTCTGAGTCCATTGAGAAAGGATACCACAGACAGGGACAGTAGAGCCACAGTAAGTGGCTTCAAACAGCAAGAGCGATCAATGAGCATATAAATTTACTGCATAGCCTTGAAATTTTCAGTGGTATAGAAGTGGAGCCTGTCTGGAGCTTAATTACATCCAGATACCATGAGTTTGGCCCACACTGTTGCAGCTGTGCTCTGGAATGCGTGAAGCCAACACAGCGAGGCAAGGGTAAACTTCGGACTTCCAAGATGAAACATGCACATGAATATCTCTTCGCAGGTGGGGCCGTTGCAAGCATACGAGATTTAGACAACATGTGGTCAAGAGATACGCGAAAAACCACGGGACGATGTGACACAGAAACGTGGCCCTTCACTCAATTTTGTAGGTATTGAATCTCTAGAGATGAAAGGAAGGCAGAACTAACATCAGTTGTTATTCGAAGTACATAAAAGCACCTCACAGGGTTACATGGAGGATTGCCGAGGTAACCATCAATGCCTACTTCGACCATGTAGTCGGCAGGATGTCTTCAGAACTTCCCTTGTTTTCTCCATTCTTTTTGACATAATTGAATGTATTATTCTATCAGAGGTACTGGAACTTCAATGGGACAGAAATATGGAGAATTCATTGAGTTCCTCTTTGATGCTGACTTGGAGGTTTGTCACTCTCTTGTGAAATCTGCTGGAGGTTGCTGATGGGTTTGTAACCCTTTAACGGCTGCTTGGGCCTTGGCACTTCTACCCCGTCAAATACCTGGTTCTTGAGAGTGTTTAACTCCATCTCCAGAGCTGTTATACGACTTTCCTTTGACAAGCCTCAAGCAGGCAATCAAGAGTTAATTTGATGCCAAAACATGACACTGCCCAAGTGGCTTCAAATACAAGGTGCATTGACCCATGACCATCTGTGACTCTGCCAACTGGGGCCTGTCAACTATGCTTAACCACCTCTTTTCTGGCCCCAGCAAAATCTGCAATTTACCCTTGCTGCACTTTCCATCATCTAGCCATCAACATTATCAGCTGCCATCAGCATTCTACCTGTAAGAGTAATCTATAGAGGTTGCAGCACAATCACCCTGACAGGCCACATGTTTCAAATACTGCTTTTTCCAATGACTTGTGAATGTCAGGAAACTTCCATTTTTAGTCTACACTGACTTCTCCTTGATTTGCCTCCCTACACTTCAGTCTGCCTTCTTGCATCACTCCCTGGGACCTGTCATGACCCATTGCTCACCTCTGGTATTAAGCTCTGGCTCCAGGACTCTCATCTCCCCAAACCAGCTCCACAATATTCCAGACTTGGACTGCTACACAATCTCAGTGCCAACCCACTGCCACCCTCACCTGCTGATGCCACATCAGTGCTGGCCTCAGCAATTTCCAGCGCTTTCTTCAGCCTCTACCAAGACTTCTTCCAGCTTCCACTGAGCACCCATCATGCATCACAACCAATGCATCACCCTCAGTCTGACCTCCATGCACTATGCACCATGCCTCCTTGCCATTCCATGCCTCCCACTTGCCTATGCTTTCAAAGCAATGTTCTTTGGGAGCTTCCTTTGCACTGCATGGCCCACACCGACATCTATCATGGCTTTGCATGATCTCTAGGCTTCATTGGGAGCCCCAGCACTGTGACTTGTCACCAGGGCCTACCTACTACCTCTTATATATAAGTTGTAGCATAGCCTCTGGTATAGTAGTCTTGTCAGGGGACCTCCCTTTTACAGTGGCTCAAGAAACTGTCCCAATGTTTTATACTTTTTGAAAGATGACATTGGCATGAAGGATTGGAAGTATCCAAAATTCTGGTTAAATCATGTAAAATACTATGGCATTGCAGCTACAAATTGCATCTTAGCTTATGTAATTT
>JAGGAQ010006466.1:0-14021 GCA_017657225.1 Termitomyces sp. T69sscA
AGATTCCTGCTCATCGGACGGCTGGGGGTAGTCTCACCGCAAAAGAGAAAAAGAACAAAGAAAAATAAGTAATATGGAAGTATTGGAAGGAAGCTTTGCACAAAAGCAACAGTGAGACGAAAAATGAATGTGAGAGAGCTGAATGCAGCTCACCTGGGTTGCCGGTGAGAGGAAGATGGATGGATGAGGATATGGCAACCCGAGGATGTCTGAGACCAGTTGCCCCACTGATCTCGACCACGGCATCTGCCTAACTGAGGCACCGAGCCGAGATCGGCTTCTGGTCGAAAAAAGAAGTGAGAGGCTGGGAGTGAATCGGACTGCCTGTTACGCAGAGGCCTCCGAAAACGCTCCTTACCTTTGGAACCCGCGTTTACGACGAGTAAAGAGTTGAATGTTGAACAAATAAATGTCAACATTTGAGCCCGTGAGTGAAGGAGTAAAGAATAATGCATGAAGCACACCGTCGAGGTCAGTAAATACTGAGAAGTAGATTTTCGAGGTGATTCAGAGAGCTGAGTGTAAAATTATGTAGACAATCAAAGAGTAAAGATTGTAATATACATCAAAGATAGGGACTCGAGAGTAAAGAATTGATTAAATACCGAAAAATACCATCATAGGCAGCCATAGGCTGGTTTACAAAGTCACTTGAACACACGATCCCTGACGACACACTTTACTTTCAGTGCACGAAACGAATGTCTTGAAATGATTATCGATATAACCGAGCGCCGGATGATTGATTTCGATCCAATAGTTCCGAGGAAACTGGAATCTATCCACTTTACATAAGTACCGAAATTATCTCGATGGAAAAACAATCACTGCTGGCACCGGAACCTGTTTCTGCGTGGAATTTCTCTGATTGCGACGACAAGTACAGACAACGCTCCGGATGGCATCATGAAATATCATTTTTATATATGCCAGTGGTTTCTGTATTTCTTCAACGTGCAAGCGGCTGCATACCACCCAACACTCTCATTCAATGAGGCTTCGCGATCTCTTTCGTGATCTTCTTTACTTCTCGCTTTTGCTCCGTATTCCAGGGTACTTCGCATCTCAAGCCCAGGACGTGCTTTTAAACTGTGAGGCATCGTGTATCGTATCCGTACATGGCGAGTCTAAAGAGGAAGAATCTGTGTCACCTATTGCGCTCCCCTCTCCTGCTTACAATGCACCATGGCGACGCGTTCGAGACGACAATGAATTGTCGGTGATGTCAATCTCACATACCTCCCAACCTATTCAAAGGTCTAGGAGCATCGCCATCGAATCAGGTCTGACCACCTGCGTCGATCATTGGCGTAAGTTATGGAGAATCACCGGGAGTGTAGCTTTTACAATCCTTGTGTAAGTCGCCTTCATGCAACCCTGCTTGACACAACTGGATTCAATACTCGACAGGGGATCATCAGCGCTGCTTCAGATGCCTGGTACAAGTGGAGATCCCCTCACACGTTGCTTCGTGTTTCTGTTTATACTCCGTCTCGTCTGTGCTCTGGCATCGGCTGGGATATTGCTCTACTATTTCAGCAAGAAACACTTCCGTAGCTGGGCTTTTGCTATGGTTTGGTATCAGGTATCGTACATCTCTTCACTTGTTTTTCAACCCTACTTGATCCTTTCTCTTCCGAACAGAACGTCAAACGCTGCAATCAATCCTGCTTTTATATGCCATGGACCATTGTCGCACTGCCCGTCATCGCAATTTCTTGGTCAGTATTGGTTCGCCACTGATGTAGCAAGATGTTGTTTAATTTTTATCAGGGGAGCGATCTTCATGCTCGTAGCCGTGTTCTTGTCCGTCTGGGGTGACGGCCTCTATTCTGGTGTCCCCTCAGTTGAAGAGGTATCTCCTCTGACCATCGTGACCCTCCGTGTCATCATTACTGCAATGTCAGTTTTTGATGTCGGATGGGTTTCGTGCCTTGTTGTGTGGTTGAAGAATCTCGACAAGGCTGGCAAAGCAGCACAGGTTTCTGCTGCATAATTTGGAATTTTTTTCTTTGCACAACGATTTTTCCCGTTGACTCTGAGCTGGTTTCTTTCTCTAATTTCATCTCTCAATATTTTTTCTTTACTTCTACCGATCTCTACCTACCTGTAGGCTCTTATTCTCCAACTTGACTTGGAAAATGAGGTTTCGGAAGTATGATCCTTCTTATCTAGCACGAAAAGTTGTTTTGAAATGTCAATTTTCGAGTAGTCCGAGTTTTATAGCTCCAAATCCTAGCAATTAAACAAAGGTGCTGTCGTAATTGTGTCATGACGTTTGCTTGAGCATACTTTAGAAATCAAAATCTCGTCTGCTGGTACGAACAAATCTACTGGCTTCAAAATCCACAATAACTTGCACAAGAACGCACAAAGGTCTGGTCATTTCTTCTGTGGTAATTTCAGATGTATCATCTACTAATCGAGCACAACTCATCATCTTATGAACTCTTGGATTTTCCGCCCCACACGGCCGTTTGACTTAAGAGTCAGGTACCTCGAATCCCTGAGAAGCTGAAAGAAGTTCGCAAAGTCCTGATCGACAGCAGTGTTGCCGGCCGGTACGCGAGCCAATCCTGAGCCGGGGTCTTGACAAATTACGTTGGACCAGGCACGCATGATCCATCACGCTGATTGCTTATATCGCGTATTTATAATTGTGAAGAAGATAGATTGTGATCTGCAAATGCGGAGGAGAACACGCTGCTGAAGGGTCGTGTGAGCGAGGGAAGCTGGCTGGTAATCACGAACTTAAAGGAGCAAGCGGCAAGGGGTAGGAGTGGGGGTAGGAAACGGAGACGGAGACGAAGACAGGAGGAGGGTGTACAGGACTATTTGGACGATTAAGGTAGAGAGGATGACGAGGGCTGATATGCCAGAGCGAGCGAAAAGGGCAATAGGTATTAGTTTGATGTGCATTGTTCACTTGATGAACATGAGGTCTGAACGAAGAACATATTTGTTGCCTTTGATGACCTTGGATCCTTCGTGCAGCATGCATTCCTGGCCGTGACTGTATGGAAGACGTGAGCAGGACTCATCCTAAGGTAGCGGCTGTCAGATGCTCACCGATGGAGGAGGGCAGTTCCCCTGGTCAACGGAGCTGTTATCACTTCTTGTGGTTTTCCTCGCCGGTCTTTGTAGAACAACGTCTAGGTTGTGAATTCCAGATATTAGCGTTCGAGACAATCAATATTAGTAGTCTATACCTCGCCACCTTCCACGCCATCCTCAACACCCGTCAAGTAGATCAAAAGCGTCCATTCCGATTTGGCACCAGTTATAGGATCGCGGACAGAATCGTCGTAATGTTTTCTACCTCCGTAGTCAGACCAATGCTTAAATATATTTAAACGATCAAACACACCCAAAGTGCTGTTGTGGTGTATATTTGTACATACGAATGTTCGAGTTGAATGAGTGTGGCAGTCGAGGCGGATCGTCTTCTTTTCTTGCCCGCTTCATGGAAGTTGGGTATGGGAACGACGGAAGATGGGGTGTGAGAAGCGCATGGAGGCGTTGGGCGAAAGTAGCAGTAGTTACCGAGAAACGATCTATAAGTTTTCTATCAACAATCAGTGAAGTGACGAGGGAGAAGCGCTGAAGCGTACAGTTGACTCTCACTGCTTCGCCACGTTTCTTGGGCGGTGTGAGCTCCAGGGGAAGTTCATCGATGAACTTGACAAAAGCCCTGCATTCTGCAGGGGAGAGAAATTCCTGATGAGATGATCTTGGTCAGGAGTCAGGTATTCTAGTCAGCGGCCGTACGTCGATGAGAAGAATCTGGTCTTCGACTAGTGCGTGACATTTAAGTTCTTTTTTCGAGGATATTTCAGGAAAAGGGAGCCTTGGTTGCGGTGTCTCAGGAGAGAACATCGACTTGGAGCTTGTCGTGGATTGTCGTGTCTTCTTCATCATCATGAGTGTCCTATACAGTGCGGGGAACTTTGTTTGTCGCAATTTCTGATCGAGGACCAAGCCAAGGTGACGTCAATAAACACAGCCGCTGGACAAGCTCGAGTTATCTTCCAACGCCTGTCACCGCGTCGAGTGTTGCTACTTGGCCTTAGCGCTAAACAACCACAATATCCTCACTGGCTATATGAGTATGACCATCTCCAAGCTGCCTATTCTCACTCATCCTACCCATGCTGCCGAAGCTCTGACTGATTCCGTAGATTTTGAGTTTGTATGCCCACAGTCCTCTGTTGTGTACCTAAATGGTAGTATGCTATCTTTTGCAGCAGAATTTTCATCCGTCGGGGAAAGCCGAGAGTAAGAATGAGTAGTATCAGCTCAATGTTGCATGGGAAGGCGCTGTGAGTCCAATTTTGGTGTAGTAGTTCGCTTACTCCTGAATAGTCTAGTCGTAATACGGATGACACAACGTCCATAAACTCATAAATTGTGCACCCCTCCTTTCCGCACGCACCGCTGGTAAATCACAATCAGCCATCTCAGGTTCCTGCATAACGGATACAATCATACGGTTACCCATTCCAACAAGACCCGATGCAGGATTTTCCAGGTAACATATGACCTAGGCAAACGCAAGCCAAGCCGGCAGCCTCTACCTTAGCCGCGCCCGATTATGACCTATAAGCAATGATTTGGAGGCGGTGTTATGATTACTGTGCATGTGTATCTTTTATACTTCTCTCCAATGCCATTCCTTTGGTCTGGTCGCCGAAATATGGTGTCAATTCTAAGAACACAAACCACATGCTCTGTTACAGGACTTGTATCTCAAATTACACGTATGTGCGAACAACAAGAAAAGAGCGATAAGCTTTTTCCTATCAGGTAAAGGATACATACAACAAAAGTAGGTACAGATTTCTAAATCAAAACAAGCAAAGCAAGTATCACAACGGACAGATAAAACTACTACAATCGCTTGACCTGGTGGTAAGAATTTGAGATTACGCAGCAGAAGCTGGTTCTGCTGTTACAGCTTTATCTAAAGCCCTCAACCTCACAATAAGCCACGAAACCCATCCGACGTCGAGAACTGACATTGCTATGATGGTGACACGGAGAGATGTAATCATCAGAGGAGATAACTCTCCAACTGGGGAGAGGTCATGGTAGAGCCCGTCACCGAAGACAGACGAGAATACAGCCACGAGGATAAAGATTACTCCCCTGACAAAAAAATAATCAATACCCTGACAAAATTAGTGGCGAGAACTGAGTCTGACCAAGCAAATGCAATGGCAGGTGATGCAAGAATGGTCCATGGCATGTGCGGACATGATTGACGGTAGGATTCAACATCCTGTTCGCAAGAGCTCAGTTAAGAAGTAAAGTTAGAAATTAGATATATTATACCTGATACCAGATGATAACAAAATGAGCGCTTCGAAAGTGCTTCTCGCTAAAGTAATATAGCAGTATCCTCGCCGATATCAGAGCAGGGACAAGGTGAATTATGAACAGAAACACGAAGCAACGCGTAAGAGGGTCCGTGCTCGTTCCAGGAGACTGGAGCAGCGCTAATGATCCTCTGTCAAGGATGGAGTCCAGCCGCGTGAAGCAAATTACATGGAAGTAACTTACACAAGGATTGCGAAAGCTTCCCTCGCAATGTTTCTCCAGAGCTTACACCAACTATCGACACAGGCAGTCCAGCCTGGTACGAGAGCGATGCTCGTGAATTCTTGAATAGGTTGGGACACGGCGATGTGCGATGCTGCACAATCGGGAAGCACCTCCTTGGCATGTGATGCGAAGGAGCCTGGGATACCGAGCAAGACTAGGCAGAAAAGCTTTCGAACGGACGAGCTAATGGCAGATACGATTTGCTGGAGCTTCATCTGGGTGTTGGGTGACTTACCGTCGTTTTCATGGTCCAGGTAAATATATGTATCAGAGGAGAGTTTCTGTGCGGGTGCAAGTCACTTTTTTCCTTTCGGAGATTTTGGAGATGTCACTAATCCAAGTCGCCACCCAGAGGTGACATCTTTGATCGACGTGAAGGCGGGTTCTTAAGCCCGGGTTATCTGCCATGTTATCTGCCCGGCAAATGCCGTGGCAGGTAACATTGCGCCATCCACCCTTCCTGTATCCTCCAATATTGATAACCCTTTCCAAGTACTGGTCAGGACCACAACTAACCCATCTGCAAGTTTCCTGTGTGTTTGATCGTCATATCGGAGACAAATTAGAGAAGTGGCAGATAACACGGCTCGGATGTTATCTGCCACCGTCACTTCTTCTCTCTCTTTCATTTGCTCTTTCAGCTACGTACTGTGCCATTTCATTCCTCAAACTAATCTCTGGACTTGATAATGGTTTTTGAACCTTAAATCACAACATCTCACACATATCGTGGTACAATGACACGTCCTAAAGGATCGAAAGATGGACCCCGTGCTCCTGGTGCCCCTCCCCGTGGGCGATCAAAGAAACAAAAGAATCATGTACAAAACTCAAAAGAAAGTCTTTTACCATGTTCTGAGGATGACCAAGGTATGTTTTAAACCATTTTAGTATTTGTCTTTCCTCACAATAGCTAGGATGTGATGCTGACAACGAATATAACATTTTTGATGAGTTTGATGAGGAGGCCTTGGAGGAGATGCTTCGTATTGAAAAGCTACATTCCGGTGAGTGATATCCTTCTGAATCCAACATTCTTCTGAACAAAAAGTCAGATGATACTGTCTTTGATCCTTCAGCAAGCCCACCTCACCCGGAGTCTAATCCAACATCCAATTGTTCACCTGCCTCAGGTTCAACACAGCAAAAAAGTGGTCCTTCAGCTTCAAGACCTTCTCTTTCAACTCTGAACCAGGCAGCAACTCGCTCGAAATATTGTATGCCTGAATTCTGGTTTGTTATTGAGTGATTATACTAATCATTGTACCCAGGCCCCTTTTTTACTGCTCGTCAATTACTTGGCTTTGAATCTGACAGTGGGAATGAGTCTGATGACATGGAATCTCAAAACAATGACGACTTTTCTCCACTCAGAGCAACAACAACCTCACAGGCAGAATCACCCGTCAAAGGTACAAATCTTTGCATCAAACTGTCTTTTAACATCTGATTAGTCTTTCAGTTTGGTTTGAAAACCAAAGCGCATGCCTGAGTGGCTATATCACTACTTTGGTGATGTCATCAGTCCGTTGATTATGAAGAAGGAAGGCTCAAAGCTAGTACCACCAAAGATCTTTCATGATGATCATCAATTCTCATCATCATCTTTTTGGATTTATCCATCAGAACCCTCTGTTATGCTAGCCCACCACCACTTTGACCCAACAGTTTTCTATCGGCCACGTGTCTATCTTTGGCTACCTCACTTCTTTGTGAAGGAGCTACTGTGCCCAAATTGTGGGAAATCTCTTGAAAAAAATGGTGCTCTTTCTCCGTGATGTGTTGTCAACATTGAGGATAATTTTTACGTTGTTTCATAGGTGTACTATTGTAAGAAGGGTTGTAAACATCTCTTCCATGGCTGGAATCATTGTCTTATAGATTCTCTTCCACGCTTTCTTCGTTTGGCATTTCCAGCTGTTCTCTCCCATAATGGTGGCCTGTCACATAAAGTTGTGACCTTGTTGCAAGTAGGAAATCAGCATAAGATGGGACCTGCAGGTGTTCATTCATTACTCACTGAAATGCATACACTACGATTCAGCAAGCTTCAAACACAGTACCTTGAAGCTATTTTTGAACTTGAGCATGGTCAGCATCTTAAAGCCAATAGAACTATACAGTTGGTTATAGAAATGCACATTAGTCATGATTATGGTTCATTTGGAGATTTTGTGGACAAGGATCGTTTTGCTGGATTCATACCAAGTGAGCACTATCTTGCAGATATGCTTAACAAGGTGATCAAGAGTCAGGAACACGATGCTGTACAGCATACATCATGTCTACTACTAGACCGACTTGCAATTGACAATTCCCATAAGGTATACAGTTATTTTTCCGAGGTTTGCCATATTCAGATACTGTATTCAGATCAATAAGCACATGGCAAAATGTGATGGAATTCCAGTCTTTACTGCTCTATTCACATGCATGACATCGAGATATATTCAAGCCCAGATTCTAACTCTCACAAAGGCCCATGAAGAACAAGTTGGCCCCCTTACCAAGGTTGCACAGTCTGCAGAGAGATATGGGTATCCACCTCCACCAGTCATATTCTCTGATGATCCTGTCAAGGTATTCTTGAATACTTATATTGTATTTCTGATTTAGCTTGCTTTTAGGACAAAAGTCTCTTATATTCTGTATTTCCATCTCTTTTGAAAGGCCTTACACCTGTTGCTACTGCATATGGGTTAAATGCACTCAAGTTGCCCAACAACATACAAGTAACATTCCTCTCAGTTCTGGATCTCTGTGAAAAGGCCCTCTCACCACTTATGGAACCTCTTGATGAAGATTCCAATGCTTATCTTTGTATCAGCTTTAATGCTGAATGGAATCTTTCACGTTGGATTGGTGTCTCAATTATACAGTTAGCCTCCAACTCCAATCCTGAAGTAATCTTTATCATACCAGTTTGTTGTCATCCTTTGACTAGTATAACTGTGGTTGAAAACAAATTTTTAGGTTCACAAATTTACCACTCTTCCACCCACATTATTACATTTATTAATTTCAAACCGGATCTTCAAGATTGGAGTTTCAGTTCAAGGAGATCTCACTCGACTCAAAAAACAGTTTCCTCAACTTTTGCATCAGATCACTTTCTATGTTGTAGACCTCAAGGAGTTTTGCATTAGCCAGGACATGATTTCTCATAAAGAGTCTGATTCACTTGACAAGCTGGTGGAAAAAGTTCTTGGAGTATATCTTGTGAAAGATGACTCTATACAGAGAAGTGAGGAATGGGAAGCTAATACTCTGAGTGCTGAACACCTTCAATATGCAGCACTCGACGTATTTGTATCTTTGAGAGGGCTAACCTTGAAGCACTCATTACTTGAGTTAGTCATACAACACCAGGCGGTACACATGTTGTGCTGTTTGTGCAGGAGGGTGGTGATGTTGTTGCACATGGCTGTATTGCTTTCCAACAGCCAACAGTTTTAGGGAGAATATGAGTGAAGACACCAACTCATAGCTGCCTGGTCATCAATGTTAATAAAGTACTTAATCTGTCAGCAGCAATACTCCTTATCAATTCAGGAGAGGGCTCAACCCGCACCAAGGCAAACACCTTCACATTTGGCCAGTTACAGGCTGCCTCTTCTTCTGAAACTGGAGTTAAGGATGTCTTTCAAGTTGTCATGCCAGTAAATCTACTTGATTTCGACAAATGCTCAGATTTAAAAGTATGTTTTACTCTTACTGACTTGATTCATTGACACTAGTTTATTTCTGTTTGAAATAGACCAAAGCTTTGGAAGCACAAAATCCAATATTAAGCATGCAGGATTTGACCCAAAGTACAGCTGAAGTCTCAAGTTTGGAGCCTCTGTGTTGTACCTTGCTAATCTCAAGTTTGAACAACAACCATAATGGATCAGACATTTAAATGAATTCTTCTGAGTCCATTGATGAATTGAAGCTGCAGGAGGAACTATTCAATGATGATGAAAATGATTCTGATGTAGCATTGAAGATGCTCGAAGCCCATTCAGCCATGAATATCAATACTAAAGGTGAAAATACTAATATGTTTTTTGAGTAATTTCCTACATTGATACAATTCCAGTAGGCAAAGAATGTGAAACAACTTTGCCATCCAAAGTTGCTGCAATAGGTCTGAATATCATCCACACACTTTGAGAACTCATTGAATCTCCACCTGATGGTAATAATGAGTTCCAAAGACTCAAAAAAGATATATTTCATGCCTTTCATATGATACCAATTCCCATGAATCATGGAATGCGCCCTGCATTTCTGTGAGCACTTTGTGATCATATGATGCGATGGGACCCCAAAATCTGTGCTACAGTTGATGCAATATGTCACTGTGTCTTGAAATGCTCCTTTGATGATATGCTTGCTCAGAATCCATGATTCATTTCTGAACGTTGTTCTCACTATATTCCCCCTCCAAGTGTACTTGTTCCCACAATGCAACACGTCTTCAATACATTTGGAAATGCTCTTGTTTCTAAAAGTCAACTCCCACTGTTCAACAAACTGCATGGCAGAAAGCAGGTGCTGTCTTAGAATTGGCATGACAAGGATATCTTTCTGACATTCAAGGTATTCCAATGTACAAAAAGGCAGAGATTGATATCTATGGACTACAAAAGTGGAAGAGTATCTGTGGTACAAATGTTGTTGAGAGAGGACTACATGGTGATATATATTGAAAGTTCGGTGCTCTCCATGGCAAGTACTTATTTGGTGAATGTATATGCCTTGTTGACATTAGTGCAATCTAGCTGAGCCATGTCATACAGTGAACACATTGACTGATCATTGGACAGAATACAACTTACAGGTAGGAAGGTTCAACAAAGCATATTTGTAACCTCTGATCCTTTGGTACAGGCATATGCTAAGCATGAATTCGGAGTTGACTGTACATACCATCATGATCTTGGGCTCATCAATCATGTTTCCTTTCTCTTGAACTATCTCTTGGATATTGTGAATGGTGCCAGATCATACAGTAACTAGATCAATGGTGATCTCTATGAGCAATCAGATGGACAATTTGGCATTGCCAAATTTCCAGGATTGTTATTCCATTTTAATCCTCAGTGCTTCCATAACCATATTTTCATCTCTAGAGGCCCTCCATATGAAGCTTGGTATGGAACCATATGACAAAAACACTGCAAGTAAATTCAAAATCAAGCCAAACTCAAATGATGATTAGCTGAGGCAACGTCAAGGCCTTGCTCTACTCTTTCCCCTACAACTTCAGCTGCCTGCTAGTATTTCTTCTCCAGGATCAGCATTATGCCACTCTTGCCTCTGAGAGCAGAAAGAGCAAAATCGACTTTGAGGCCTTTGCCATTGAATGGAATCAGATGGCGGATGGAGACCAACAATTCTACATCACCAGTGATGTTCTTGCTGCATATGCAAAGTCTTGGGAAAAGACAAGCAACATACATGCATCTCAGGAACTCATTTCGGATGGAATGAATCTGATATCAGAAACACAGGCTACTTTTGCTGCAGTTGATATGCCTTTCCCCTTGTTTATCACGGAGCTGAATCCATTATCCAATATGGTGCCATTGCAAGTCATAATTGATTCTGAGATGCTTCCACCATCTCTTTCCATGGAATTACCTCTTTCACATGCATCATATCCATGGACACAGACCGAGAATCCAACGCCAGTGGCTACACAGTCTATATCGATATCAGCACCATCATCAAGCTCTGCTGCACTCGCTGTTCCCTCAATGAGCATTGAATCACCGTCATATGATGTTCTCTTTACTGCCAGCAATAATGCTGACTCTCACCAAAGAAAACGTTGATGTCGACAGGTTCCCACAGGTGATCGCAAGTGTACTAAGGTGAGAAGATGCTGCTGATGTCATTTGGAAACATGTCCAGGCAATAGTGATATATTATATTGCCCTATCCCATGTACTGTATCTTGTAGGAAGTGCTTACAGCTTGTAGGGTGTCATGGTGTCGACAATGGTAGAAAATGTGACACTGTAAAATAGTACAAGAATGATTACAAAATTCTCTCCAAATTTCTTTTTTTTCTTTCTTTTTCTATTTTTTCCCTCTCCAAACACCTGGTAAAGTGGGGGGAAAACCAGTTCTGAAGGTAAGGAGCCTTTCCAGAGGCCTTTGCGCATAACAGGCATGAACCCTGTTCGGCAGATCTTGCCAGAACTCTCACCCCGTGATACCTGAGGCCATCATTGGCATGGTGCCAGGGAGCTGGCAGATGCTGAGTCGAGGACAGTAGGGCTGACGGTTTCACTTCCTGTGCTGCCCTCTCACCTAGCTTAGTTTGGTTGCAGCACAGGTGAGCGCTTCATGCCTCTTGCCCCATGTTATTTTCATTGTGTCTTACTCTCCACTCAGTCTGGAGTAGCGCTTCACTTTTCTCATTTACTTCCTGCTAATTACTCACTACTCCTCTCGGTGAGACACTTCTCTTGCAACCATTTTGATGAGTCAAACTCATCTCTCACCACAGGCTCTTGAGCTGAAGTGTTTCAATACATTATAACAGAGCTCGAGATCCTGTAATGTAAGTCCTCATGTTGAGATGTGGAGTTTTGACTCTCACATAAGTCTTGACTTACCTTTAGATCTATTGCTTTTGTATTTGTATCTCTTTCATAAAATTTTGCGCACCCACCTTCCTCACCCTATTATATGATTTTTTGACTCATTCTATATACATGATTATTTCATTTGTATAGAGTACAATACTTACAAGCCACCCTCTCATCACTTTCTCTTCACCCTGTGGCCATATCCAGAATATATGCGTTGGGCACATGTGTCCTGGCACACATGCCCAGATTTGGGCTAAATAATCCAACTGGACTAAGCTGCAGAGGTCAAGGGAGATGTCACTGATCTAAGTTGCCACCCAATAAGGTGACATCTTTGATCAAGTCACTAATCAAAGCCTCCCAGTGACATCTCCAAAATCTCTAAAAGGAAGAAAGTGACTTGGACCTGCACAGAACCACCTAAGGCAGGTCAGAATTTGCTTCTTGATAGAGACTTAGGGGGGTTGTTTGTGTCAAGAGTAATAGTACCTAAGAGAACGACCACCTAGAGGTAATGCTTCTATTTCTAAAAATAAGACCATGTAAGATCTGTAGATACAGCATGACCATACTTCTCAACCTCCCATGATACCTCTCTTCTGACTGCACCGCCCAACCACACCTCAGGCATTGGTGCTTGACTTTGACGAACAAATGAAGCTATGAGCTTTGCGTTCACCTGAGCTCTGTGCTGGTCTTCTGGGTACACCCAAAGACTGGTTCTTTAGTAGTAGCACTCACTCATTCTAACCTACTTCTCCTCCGACTACACCCTCCCAACCACACCTCCTGATACGCAAGACTTTGAACTATGACTTAATCAAGTTCATCTGATGTAAGTTCTTGTTGTCTTTTTACAACAATGCCCCCACCCAAGCACTCCACATGCAGGCAACAGTCATTGATCTCAGGCTTAGGCAAAACCTTTTCATTTCCAATCAAGCATTGAGATAAGATGAAGATGACTACTTATGCTCAGCTCATGGGTCACCACGAGGAGATTGTGAGGCTTAGGGAAAAAATTTAAAAATTTAAAAAACAAGCAGAAGTTGATGTTGAGCTTCCGACTGTTGCTACTGAGCCTGACACTGGCCATCCTTCAATCAATGCTCTCAATGCTCTAAACGACAACACTCTCAACATGCCCATTGATGACCCACCCAGCCTAACAATGGATGACTTACTCCATCCGCTCACCGGCAATATCCCAGGCCCCAAAGAATCATGCATTCCTCGATGTACTAAACTGAACCAGGCTGCAAAGGACTTGTACTCAAATTGGACTAGCCTTTTGACACAACTCATAACACCTTTACTCGAATACACCTCCAAGTCACTTGGCAAAATTCCGGTGATGATGCCCAAAATTGTACCAAGTGGTGTCTGGGTAGGCAGTCATAAGGCGGTTAGCATTGGGCTCGCTAGTTGAGGGGAGCTGGGCAGGGTCTCAGAAACAGGTTAGCAGAGGACAGTGGTAAGGGGGTAGTGAAGAGAAGCTTAGCGTAGTCGCCAAGGGTTGTATGCCTGCTGCAGTTGCAAGGCATAAAAATTCCTAGTATGCTGGCATAGGTCCAGCAGCAAGACAAGAACACTATATGAAAGTGTGCTTGGCATAGAGTAGACTTAGAAGAGACTAAATTGAGCTCTGAAGCCCAAGCGTAAGAGGTGACAGTGAAGGTAACTTGTTATTTTGCATGCTATAAATACAGTATATATAGTAAAGTGTAGGCAAGGTCGCTGTTGGCGACCCTTGAGATGCTAACATGGGGAACTAGTAAGTAAACAGTAGACCACAATCTTTTATATAGGAAAATGTCCATCAGCTCTTAGCGA
>JAGGAQ010006467.1:0-13978 GCA_017657225.1 Termitomyces sp. T69sscA
TCCTTTCCCCTCCCCGGCACTCGTCTCGCCCACCGGCACTCCCGGCACCCTCCCACGCACCCTTCCCCGCCCCGCTTCGGTCTCCTACGCCTTGTGCTACTCCTGGTGCTCTGTGTTTGTACACGGTGGATAGCCGCAAGGTGGATTCGCCCAGTAGACTGAGCCCCCGAGGTCAGCGGAACCTGACAGAAGTCCCCTGACAGTACTGTCAATAAGCATGGAGCATAGGAAACTGAGAAGCAGAGCTAAGGAAGCAAGAGGATGAGGAGTGGGAACGCTGGTCAAATCCAGGGTGAATAATTTGAGAGCAAGTGCTAGAGGTACACAAGGAGAGTGGAGGACAAGTACTGGAGCTGGTAAGTTCTAGGGCTGGGAGTCTGTGAACCAGGGCAAATAACAGGGACTCAGCAAGTCCCAGGATCAGAGATAAGGGCATAGAGATCTAGCCAAGCTGGGATAGAAAAGAGTCAAGGCAAGAAACAGAGTGTGAAATGGAAGCAAAGACTGAAAATGAGAGATGAGGCAAAGACAAATTTAGAGTCTTGAAGCAGAGAGAGAGAGAGAGAGAGTCAAAGAATAGATTAGAAAGGAGGCACAAATTGAGTAGAAATAAGAGTAAAGAGATGATACAAGACAAGAAAAAATGAGACAAGGCAATACAAGACAAATAAACGAAGTTAAAACTAAGGGAACTGGGGCACAAACACAAGACAAAACAAAGACAGAAATATGAGATGATGGGCAATATCAAGACTACTGTACCAGAGGCTACACTACAACTTATATACAATAGGTAGTGGGTAGGCTCTGAGGCACAAGTCCTGGCTCCAGTGACAAGTTGCAGTACCAGGGCTCTAAGCAAAGCCCAGAGATTGTGCAAGACCATAGCAGATGTTGGTGTGGGTTGTGCAGTGCAAAGGAAGCTTCCAAAGGAACAATGTTGCTTTGGAAGCATGGACAAGCAGAAGGCATGGAATGACAAAGAGGCAAGGAGCCAAGTGAGAGAGGGGGTGTGGTGCACAGAGGTTAGACCAGGGGTGATGCATCAGTTGTAATGCATGATGAATGCTTGGTGAAAGCCAGAAAAAGCACTGAGAACTGCCAGTGCCAGCATTAATGTGGCATTGATGAGTGGTGATGGCCAAGAAGATGTTGGGGGTGATGGTGGGTCAGTGCTGATATGGCAGTGATAGACAGTGATGGCCAAGGAGCTGCACAAGGTGGCAATGATGGGTGCCAAGGATGGCCAGTTGTGTGGTGGTCCAGATCTGGAACATTGTGGAACTGATTTGGGAAGGTGGAAGTCCTGGGGCCAGGGCTTGGTACCAGAGGTAGGCAATGGGTCATGACACTCTTGTGACCTTGATTAATGCCCAAATTGATGCTAAATGCTTCCAGTAACCGGGGCAATTTTTTTGCTTGCTGAATAATGGTTGCCAACACCCCTCCAAGCACATAAGCTGTGGTCTTTGACATTGAATCAGCTTTCCACATTATCCGCACATGTCAAGAGGAATGCCTCTCTACAGCACTATCCATCAACAGTAAAGTGATTTTTGATCATTGTATAAATTTCAGCATTTTTACAGCTCCTGAGATATTTAATTCTGTGGTGATACAATTGTGCACATTTTCTTAATCAAGGACATTGAGGCTGTGCTAAAATGGGTTGACAACTTTATTTTCTTTCATTACTTACACTTCTTCCTAAATGGCAGCCTAATACTATAAATACAATGCTGACTTCATCTGGGATATTGCTTCTGATTTGGACTGGTCATGGGCAGCAGACAAGTTCAGGTCTTTCTCTGAGTCCCTTACCTATGACAGCTTTGATTGGGACCTAACAAACAAAATCATAACACTTTCACATTTGAAGCAACTCAAATACTTAGCCAAGTTAAATCTCTGGTCTCTCAGATTGTTAATCTCACTCAACACTATGGAATCACTAATCAGCACCCTGAATCATATTACTCTTGTCTTGCCAAAAGGCCAATCTCACCTTCTCAGCCTCTTCTGGTTCTGCTCAGCCTTTGGGCCAACAGCAGCTCCTTGGATTAAACACCAAGTGTTAGAACTAGATACCTATCACAATGCTTGTAAGTATTTCCTTAGTCCAATATAATTGACTATATTGCTGTACCTATCACAATGCTTGTAAATATTTCTATAGATACAGTATCAGTATTGTATCTGTATTAAAGGATCTATGCAAAGCTCATCCTTAGTCCAATATAATTGACTAAGGGATGAGTAGGATAAGAGGACTACATATATACTGCCATGTAACAATGGGGGCTACTGTCTTTACTGAAATTTGATAATGTAAAGTGATTGAAATTGATGGTGTTGTCACTGTGGGTGCATGATTTTTGGAGCACATTTGTTATTTGTGAGCATATGAGTGCTAATACTAAGTGACCCCAGCTGTGATGGAAGATATACACTGATGGATGAATGTGTTACAAGACATGGACTGTCTACTATGCATTTACAGACATCCTTCTCTGCTAAACATCACCATACACATTAATGTGTCAACATTGTGAGGCATCAGGCTCATCCTGAATATCAAATGACTGGCCTGGAAGCTACTACCAGGATGGAGATCCAATGACTGGGACATAGGCTTGGTATAGATGGTAGTAATTGATCTAATGGTTCAATCTCTTATTACGACAAAATACTCAAACTGTCATATTGCCATTGACTATGATAACACTGGCTGTGTCAGAGCTCTAGCAGTGGAACAATCACAAAATTCTGCCTCAAAGAACATTTTACAAAATACAGTATCTAATTTCCAATCACACTTGATCTGGATTATGACAAAATTCCCCTTCTGTCTTCTATTAGTCAGCCTTGATAAGTCATATGCATGGACCTTACTCAGCATCAATTATTGTTAGTCATACTCTATTCATACCAGAGCCTAATTAGTTAAACAGTATTAGTAACTGCACAGCCACCAATGTAGTATATATAGGCAGCCTGTAGATAGAATATCCCTAGGCTGAACAATAGCAGTGTTCTTCTGGCCTACACATTGAACCAACTGTAAGCTCTCTAGTGACATCTGACCACTTGGCTAAGCCCTGCTGGTCCCTTGTCTGACTCTTGCCTGCCTCTGTGCCTGCTTGACTCTCACTTGTCACTGGTGCTTGCTAGCTTTGTGGAAGGAGTTCTGCAGATGGAAGTGCTCCCCTTACAGTGTCATAGGTCCTACAGTACAATAAGATAGTGGTTTCCCACCATTAACTCCCTACCCATCTGCTGCTAACATGCCATCCCAATTTCTAAACTTCCACTGCCTATCTCTAGCACCAAGCCCCATATTAGGGGACTTCTGTCAGGGGACCTCCATGTTACATCCTTTTTCCCTCAGCCATGCTTCATTTTCACTCATTTCCTTTGCCTTTCTTCTCAACTCGTCAAGTTCCTCATTGGTCAGACCATGGGAAACTACTTCCTTATTGGACATTCCTCTTTGGCTGGATGGACTCACAGCCACTACTGCCTCTGCAGTTCTGAGCTTCAAATGAGTGTTGTTGACTGGTTGATGTTTCCTTGAGTGGTGTCTGAGCCGATCTTTTTAGCCATTATCAGTCACCCCTTCCTCCAAAAAAGGGAGAGATGACTAATTAATCTGATTGTTTTTGATGAAACTGCGCTATACGGCTATCCTACTGTAACTAATGAGATCAAGATGTACGAAGAAGTTCAATGTTGTGTATAAATGTAGCTAAGGAATATAAAGAAATCGTGATTAGGGCGTGGTGGGAGGGTGCTCAAAAAACAAACTGTCTGTCTAGAACTGTATGTCTAGACGAGTAATTTCTGATGTCAAAGCTAGCTGAAAAGATACTGGTGTTTGCGAACTCGTTTTGCTCTGCTTACTGTAAAAGAAGACTTTGCTGAGTAACTGTGTGCTTGTAAAATGAGGTATGCAACTGAGGTGGAGAGAGCCCCAATAAGCGTGAGCCTGATGAAAAAGAATCACTGAACTGTACCTTCAAGAGTAGTGATACTGAACTGAGTAATATGTACCAACTGCTGCGCTGCTCTCACTACTCTGTGAAGGCTTGTAAGAAAACTGTGTGGGACTGTGATAGAGCTTACTCGCTCTCACCTGAAGTCTGAGGTGGTGGTATGAATGCAAGACCGTTGCATGTAAAAACTTTTTTTGTTCCTTTGGATGTGACCGTCAAACCCTACTGTCCTCGACTGACCTCCACCAAACAATGGCACCAGACTGAGAACGGCTGACAGTCATGCCCTGAGGTGAGAAAATGGGGGGGGGGTGAGGCTGGAACTTACCATGCAGAGGCCTCTGAAAATGCTTCTTACCCTTGGAACCCGTGTTTATGTTGAGCAAAATCGTTGGCATACAATTTGCAGTTGTGTGGCATGTGCATGACCTCCGCAGTGACTATTGCCATGATGTGACCATGATGTGACCATGACCTGTGACCATACCATCAGAAATGTCACACATTGTGACATGTAACCAGTCATGTGACCTACTGTCGACTATTTTCTGTTGTCTGGCAGAGTGACTCCTTAGACTTGTTCTCTTTGAATCTTCCTCTGCCAGCTGTGTGACTGAGCCATAGCCTCCAGAGGTCGCCCTTACAACTTCCATTTTCAATCTACACTGACTTCCCATTGAGGCACTTCACTACACTCCAGCCCACCTCCTGCACCACTCCTCAGGACCCCTGGGGCTTGGTCACCTATACAGCTGTTCTTATGCCTTTGCTGCCTGCTGATGTGCTATACTAAGAAGCAGGGATACTTAGACTTGTTCTCTTCAAATTTTCCTCTGCTAGGTGATTAGTCACCATTGTATTGTTGATTATCATTTCTAATACAACTTTGGATTCCCCTTTACTAGTTGTCTGATTGAGCTGCAACTCTCAGAGGTTGCCCTTACAGTCCTACACCTTCCAAATACAAAGATGAGGAGTACTTAGAGCAAAGATATGGTCCTAAGAAATTAGACATATATAAGTTCCATTCTAGCATTGCACACACATACAACTCTTAAGTGCTGAAATAAAGCAAGCCTGATCACTGTCTTTCTAAATTCACATGGAAATGTCATGCTTCTTACTCAGAGACAATTCTTGAGTTGCCTCAATACTG
Source organism: Termitomyces sp. T69sscA (assembly GCA_017657225.1). Taxonomy (NCBI): domain Eukaryota; kingdom Fungi; phylum Basidiomycota; class Agaricomycetes; order Agaricales; family Lyophyllaceae; genus Termitomyces; species Termitomyces sp. T69sscA. Next base: position 5,149 of record JAGGAQ010006467.1, read on the forward strand.
TCTCATCAAGCCAACAATACCCATGCATAACTGGTCACTGCTTCAGAATCAGTGGAACAACACAACTGTCATGACCCGCTACCAACCCCCGGGACTCAGCCCTGGCCCTGGGACTCCAGCACTCCCAAAACCACCCCCACAACCGCCCCAGGCCCAGACCACTACCCGGCCAACTCCCCCAGCCATCACCGGCCATCACCACCCGTCAACGCCACAGCCACCGCCACTCGTGGCACCCCCCGGCCATCACCGCCGTGACCGCCACATCAGCGCCGGGTCTCAGCTATCACATCACATCAGCGCCGGCACCACCCATCACCCCCGACCCGCGCCGAGACCCCCATCACACATCATGATCGCGCATCACTGCTGCCAACCTCCGCACACCACGCCCCGCTCCCGCTCCCTCCTTACCGCACCACCACCGTGTGTCTCTGCATTCCCAGTGCAAGACCTCTGCACCACGCAACATGTCTTAACCTCGCCCCGTCCTGCACGGCCCCCAGGTCTCATCCCAAGCCCCGGCGCCGCGACCCGCTGCTGGAACCCGGGCCTGATCCCCGGGCCATACGTACTACATAGTATATAAGGCGCAGAGTAGTAAGTAGGTACTCTAGTCTTGATATTGCCGTAACCCGTCTCGTTTGTTGTGTTTTTGTCTCTGTTTTGTCTCTTGCACGCCCCGGTCTCATTACCTTTACTTGCTTCTTTTCCCATCGTACTCGTTTCGTTTTGTCTATCTGTCTCATCTCGTCTCGTCTCGTACTTCCAATCTACTCTTGTTGTTCCCCTTTCTCTTTTCTACTCTAAGTTCTCTTGACTCCCCATTCCTGGCTCCTCTCTTCGACTTAATCATTTCCATCTCCCATTATCTTATCTCGACTCTTTCCCCTTTTGGTCATCCAACTTCCCCGGTTCTGTTTCCATCTCCAGGACTTGCTAAGTCCCCGCATCTGATTATATCTTGATCCCCGGGACTTGCTCGCCCACCGGCGCTTGCTCGTCTCACTTTCTTGCACCCCCGGGACTCGCGCCAACCCCCAGCACTCGTCCTCCACCCTTCCCAGCACTCGTCTCACCTACCGGTGCTACTGGCGCTCCCCCACACACCACCCCCCACCCCACTTTGGTCTCCTATGCCTCGCGCTCCTCCCGGTGCTCTGTGTTTGTGTACACGGTGATTAGCTGTAAGGTGTTTGCCCAGTAGACTGAGCCCCCGTGGTCAGCGGAACCTGACAACAACTCCTACTCACTGGTGTTCCACTGGATATTGTTAAGATTTTGGGCAAGTGGACTTCAAATGCCTTTCTTTGTTACTAGTAAAAACTAGAACTTATTGCTCCTCTCTACATAGAGTTTCTCACATCAGTTCTACTGAATCATGGTCTTCTTTGATGGGCCTCTGGAGTCCAGAATTATTGGGTGATAGTGGCTGTCTTCAATTCCAGATGACCCTATTTGCTGATGTTATGACCCTTTGACTCACATGTGGCATGTTTGAAATCCCATCCCAACTTAATGTACCTTCTAGAACAAAAATTATAATACTACTAAAAAAAATACATATCTGTGATAAGCGTGATAGAAACATCCCTCCATACACTCAGGGGTTTTCACCCTGATTGACTTCAAGCAACATGACAGACCAATCCTGCTTGATCATCCTTTTACTTCCACTCCTTACAACACAACCTACCCAGATGATCACAATGATCAATGTTATATCTATACTCTGTTTATTCACCTGTACACTTGAAATTTAATGTGTTAAAAAGGGTCAAGGACTGGAGGACCACTTGCTATTTGAGGGGAAAAGCATGGAACAATGAGAACTATCTGCCTTGCTAAGCCAAACCAGCTGATCAGTGCATAAAAAATCAAGATAGACATGAGAAGACTGTGAGTAAGGTTGATCATTGTCAATTGGAGTGTGCTTCTTATAGACTAGCAATTGTGTAAACTAGTAAAGTATAAGACAAACACAGAGTGCATTGATAAACATGTCTCAATATATTCACTTAGTAAAAGATAAGACAAACTGGGTATTGTAAGTAAGATGCTCACCTCAGAGTATGTTAATAAACATGTCTAAGGTGGGTGGTATGTAAAAGACAATGAATATAAAGGATAGTGATGTGCTGTTGGGCATGTACAGATAAAAAAGGGTTGTGACAACAAGATCTATAAGTACATGGAATGAAGACACTAAAATGAACGTGTGACATGTTTTGTGTTGAAAGCTGATGGTCACATGTCTAATACACTTCTTGGACTCAAACTTGTGCATATACCCTCCAGCAGCTCTCAGCACTTTTACTCCATGTCTTTTGTTATGGCTACCTCCTCTTCCTCTCTTGAGTATACACCGTCTGATTCCTCTGATACTGTTCCTCAACTCTGCACTGATATGGCTGTCTTTAAAGTAAGATGGCCAAAAAAGAGTAAAAAGAAGGAAAAGAAGTCCTAACTTGGAAAAACAACTGAAAACTGGAAGTTGCCAGAGTAAGCCAAAAACCATAGGCAAAGGACACACTAAACAGACCAATAACACACCATGAAAGCAATGGACAAGCTGTGCCAGGCCTGCCATCACCAAGTGATGAGCTGCTGATTTCCAGAGTGGGGGCTGTGCAATCTGATGATCAGATCTTGATGGCCAACCACTGATTTCTGGAAGGTGGCTGTGCTGATTAAATGCCAGCCATCACTGATCACATCAATTGATCACCCAATCAATCAGTCCATCAAACCTTCAACAATATCAGCTTGACACACCTCTTCCCTCAACTCTTTCATTCCTTGTCCTTATACATGGGCCCTACTCTTGAGCAACAACGTTCCCAATGCCTAACAACTACAAAGATGGAAGGATGGAGGACAGGAAGGCTAAAACCAGGCCAGAGGAATGGTTTTAGCCGAAGAAAGGCTAAACCATTCCTCTGGGAGGGTCTGGACATGCCAAGGCAGCGGTGGCACCCTGGGTATGCAAAGACAGCGGCAGAATCATGTGGCATACAATTAGTCTGTGTGCACCACCAGGAGGTATAAAAAGAGGGTATCATTGGGGACGTTGTCAGGTTCCGCTGACCACGGGGGCTCAGTCTACTGGGCAAACACCTTACGTGATGATCACCATGTATACAGACGCAGAGCACTGGGAGGAGCGCAAGGCATAGGAGACCAAAGCGGGGTGGGGGCGGTATGTGGGGGAGTGCTGGGGAGGATGGAGGACGAGTGCCAGGGTTGGGTGGGGGGGGAGCGGGAGTGGGGCGTAGCATGCGGGGGTCAGGTCGGTGGTGATGCGTGATTGTGATGCATGATGGGGGTCTTGGCGTGGGCTGGGGGTGACGGGTGGTGCCGGCGCTGATGTGGCGGCTATGGGTGGTGTGATAGCCGAGACCTGGCGCTGATGTGGTGGTCATGGCGGTGATGGTCAGGGGGTGCCATGAGTGGTGGTGGCTGTGGTGGTGACGGGCAGCAATGGGCAATGATGGCCGGGGATGCTGCAGGTGGTGGTGGCTGGTGGCGTTGATGGGCGGTGATGGCTGATGATGGCCGGGGGAGTTGGCCGGGTAGCGGTCCAGGCCCAGGGCGGTCGTGAGGGTGGTTTTGGGAGGGTTGGAGTCCCGGGGCCGGGGCTGAGTCTCGGGGGTCGGTAGCGGGTCGTGACAGACATCAGGCAAGCAACTAGCTTGCCACAGCACAGGGGCTCAGTGAGTGGATTTTTAGGCTCAGGAGCAGTGATTGTCTTTCCAGAAATAGATTAGTTGTTATTTGGAATTGAATTTGGGTTTCATTATATTCCACTTAGTGTGAATAAGAGCCAAATCAAAAGCAATAAACTATATATGATTTCGTTGATTACAAGTGTGCATGTGCACAACTGAGCCCAACACAACTAAGCAAATAGATTTATCTTGATCTATTTCTATAATCTTATCAATAAGATTAAATAAATCCAATTTTGCATCAGCACATGTTCTGAGCTAAGTGGCTCATATTGTCACGACCCGCTACCGACCCCTGGGACTCAGCCCCGGCCCTGGGACCCCAACCCTCTCAAAACCACCCCCATGACCGCCCCAGGCCTGGACCGCTATCCGGCCAACTCCCCCGGCCATTACCGACCATCACCGCCTGTCAACACCACCAGCCACCACCACCTGCGGCATCCCCGGCCATCACTGCCCATCACCGCCTGTTGCCACCACAGCCACCGCTACTCGCGGCACTCCCCGGCCATCACCGCCGTGACCACCACATCAGTGCTGTGTCTCAGCTATCACCACATCAGCGCCAGTACCACCTGTCCCCCGGCCCACGCCGAGACCTCCATCATGCATCACAATCACGCATCACCGCTGACCCGACCCCCACATGCCACACCCCGCTCCCCCTCCCCCTCACTGCCCCACTACCGCGTGTCTCTGCATTTCCAGTGCAAGACCTCTGCGCTGCGCGACATATCTCAACCTCGCCCTGCCCCACGTGGCCCCCAGGTCTCACCCCAAGCCCCGGCGCCGCGACCCACCGCTGGAACCCGGGCCTGAGCCCCGGGCCCTACATACTGTGTAGTATATAAGTCGTAGAGTAGTAAGTAGGTACTCTAGTCTTGATATTACCATAGCTTTGTATTGTTTTGCCTTCTTCTCGTCTCTGTTTTGTTTTCTTGCACGCCCCAGTCTCTTTATTTCTACTTGCTTCTTTTCTCATCGTACTCGTTTCATTTCAACTCTCTATCTCATCTCTACTCGCCTCATACTCCCAATCTATTCTAATTGTTCTCCTTTCCCTCTTCTACTTTAAATTCCCTTGGTTCTCCGTTCCCGGCTCCTCTCTTCAGCTTAATCATTTCCATCTTCCACTATCTTATCTCGACTCTTTCCTCCTTTGGCTGATTAACTTCCCCAGTTCTGTTCCCATCCCCGGGACTCGCTAAGTCCCCACACCTGTTATCACTTGATCCCTGGAACTCGCTCGCTCACCGGTGCTCGCTCGTCCCATCCTCTTGTATCCCCGGGACTCGCACCAACCCCAGCACTCATCCTCCATCCTCCCCAGCACTCCCCCACATACCGCCCCTGCCCCGCTTTGGTCTCCTATGCCTCGCGCCCCTCCTGGTGCTCTGCATCTGTGTACATGGTGATCATCACGTAAGGTGTTCCTCCAGTAGACTGAGCCCCTGTGGTCAGCGGAACCTGACACATATATACTTGCAGCTATGCCTCATTCTCTTATTTTTGTCCCTCTTTGCAAGGGCAAGTCACCCTTAGGCATCTTGGTCAAGGATCCTCTGGAGGATGAGGACTTCCCTTCTGCAAATGAGGTATCTGGGAAGGCATCTGTCAATCTGCTGGTTGCCTCTGCCTTCCATTCTACTGTACATCCTCTATCACTAGTGGGGCATGTATTGCCTCCTCCAATTCTGTTGAAGACACACTTATGGAGTTGGACCCCATTTCTTCCATGCAGAGTGTGCACCTTCCCATTTTGAGTGGTGTTCTTTCCTCTTTAGGCAGCCCTTCTTCCCATTTGGGCCCATTATTTTCCTCTCAGAGCGATCCCACTTCTTTGCACATTACGCTTCCTGCAACTATGCAGTTGATGGCTGATTCCATTCTGTCAAGCGACATGCCTTCTTCACATGTTCTTCCACATTCTTCTCTTTCTTTGCATGTACTTCCATTTCCTGCCTCTGTTTTGAGGCCTTCCATGTTACCTTCTGAGTTACCTCCTTCAAGCTGGCCATCTGTTTCCAGTCAAACCCATCAATACCCCACCTTCTCCCTCTTCACAGCCTATCTCCCCAGGTGTGGCCAGGTGCCACAAGCAGGAGAAAAGACTGTTGAAGTCACCTTGCAAGGTGCATGTGGTGACTCTGCCCTGCACACTGCCTATAGATGATGCAGAGTTTTTTCTCTGTGACATTGACCAGTTCAGGCAGACTATGCATGCTGCTACCCTTCAGAATCCAGCCTCAGCCTTTTCCAACACATCTTTGTGTGCAACAACCAACATTGCCCCTTCAGATTGAATCACTCTTCCTTGGATGGTCCTAGTGGATTTCCTCCACCGTTTTGGGTCATCGGTGGTGCAGGATTTGCCTCAGCTTGTTTTGTGCTGGCAGGCCCATCCATGGACTCTCCTGGAATTACACCTGCAGGTTATATAACCTGTGAGCCTGGTGCTGCTCAGCCTACTGGAGTTCAACTCCTTTTCAACGTGCCAGGTTCTCATTCTGATGGGCCTACACCCTTGCTTTCAGTTGGCAGGCATGACACAGCCCCTACCCAGATTGCCTTCTGTGTTGCCTGGACTGGCCTCATCTAGGCTTGGGCACATAGCCAATTTGGTCACTCCATCTCTGCCTTCAGGAGACAATTCCTCAGCTCACTCCTTATTGGGTGCACTGCCCGCCAATGCAGGGGAGCTGGACCCAAATGTTCTGCCCATTCCACTTTGCATCCAACATGTGTTTAATGTGGGGTGGTCAACTTATATTCTCCTGAATTCACTGATGAACACAGCATGCGACCAAACTTTGACATCATCTGGTAAATACAGTGATTCTGTGGTCTCACTGTCAGCTTCAGGCAAGCTGCAAGTTTCTGGTTCCCATTTTGACCTGAGTAACAAGTGCCACTTGTCCCCATTCAAATTCCTTCAAGCTTTGAAGACACTGGTGTGGGTGATTGACACGGCCTGCTACCAACCCCCGAGACTCAGCCCCAGCCCCGGGACTCCAACCCTCCCCAAAACAACCCCCATGACCGCCTTGGGCCCAGACTGCTACCCGGCCAACCCCCTTAGCAGCCTCTGACCATCACTGCCCATCACTGCCCGTCACTGCCACAGCCACCACCACTTGCGGCATCCCCCAGCCATCACTGCCATGACCACCACATCAGCACCGGTCTCGGCTATCACACCGCCCATAGCCACCACATCAGCGCCGGCACCACCCATCATCCCCAGCCCGCGCTGAGACCCCCATCATGCATCACGATCACGCATCACTGCTGACCCAACCTCCACACGCCACATCTCTTCTCACTGCCCCACTGCTGCATGTCTCTGCGTTTCCAGTAAAAGACCTCCATGCTGCATGACATGTCTCAACCTCACCCTGCCCCACGTGGCCCCCGGGTCTCACCCCAAGCCCCGGTGCTGCAACCCGCCACTGGAACCTGGGCCTGAGCCCCAGGGCCTACCTACTGCATAGTATATAAGTTGTAGAGTAGTAAGTAGTACCCTAGTCTTGATCTTACCGTAAGCCCCGTATTGTTTTGTTGTGTTCTTGTCTCTGTCTCGTTTTCTCATGCATCCCAGTCTTATCATTTCTACTTGTTTCTTCTTCTTATTGTGCTCGTCTCATATCGTCTCCTTGCCTCGTCTCTACTCGTCTTGTCCTCTAATCCATTCTATTTTGCTCTTCTCTCCCTTTCTACTCTAAGTTCTCTTGGCTCTTCTGTCTCCGACTCCTCATCTCAACTTAATCTGTTCCCTCTCCCTTTATCTTATCATGACTCTTTCCCCCTTTGGCCCGCTTAATTTCCATGTCTCTGTTTCCATCCCTGGAACTCGCTAAGTCCCTGTGCCCATTATCTCTTTGGACCCCGGGACTTGCTTGCGCACCGGCGCTCACTCGTTCCATCCTCTTGTACCCCCAGGACTCATGCCTACCCCTGGGACTCATCCTCCACCCTCCTTGGCACTCACCCACTCACCAGCACTACCGGCACTCCCCTACATACTGCTCCCACTCTGCTTTGGTCTCCTACACCTTGCGCCCTACCGGTGCTCTGCCTCTGTGGATACGGTGATCACTATGTAAGGTATTCGCCCAGTGGACTGAGCCCCCATGGTCAGCAGAACCTGACAGTGATCTAGCATTGCTTAAAGGTGTGTTTGGAAGGCTTGATTGGCGGTCCCACTGCTGCAGTGATTGCTGACTCTTTCAAGTGGCACTATGACCAGATCATCCATTGCCATGATTTTGGGGAGCAATTTCTGGTGTATCTTGCATACAATATGTACATCAAGCATGCATATCTGATTTGGAGTGGTAACTTTTGTGTTCATAATTGGCATAAGCTTGTGTACAAGAAAAAATTGCATGACCACATGACAGATTCTTGTAAGGGCGACCTCCAGGAGTTGCAGCTCAATCACACAACTAGCAGAGGGAAATCAAAAGTTGTATTAAACAGGGTAATCAATGATACAATGGTACTAATCACCTAGCAGAGGGAAATCCAAAGAAAACAAGTCTAAGGATTTCCTGCTGCTTGGTGCGGCGCATCAGCGGGCAACAGAGGCGTGGGAACAACTGTACAGGTGACCGGAGCTAACCTTAATCTTGGATAATGTTCAAACAGGAGGAACATGAAGTTCCAGGGATTTCCTAAAAAGGAAATGACCTCCGGAGATCTCCAGAGGTCTAGAACGAGTCCTGGAGGTCTAAGGCAAGTCCCAGGGGTCTAGGGCAAGTTCCAGAGGTCCCGGGGGGTGGCGTAGGATGTGCCCAAGAATGGAAATCGAATGGAAGTTCCCTGACATCACCCCCCCTCTAGCGTGCGGCATCTCAACGTGTGGGGTAGAAGAAGTTCCAGATTGCCTGGTTTGCTGGCAAGATGGGGTAGATTCTCCGGATGGCCTGGGGCGCATCTGGATGTCTCTGGTGGAACTCTCTGACCAGTCCCGGGGCATGCACATTCTCCTGGGGCTCCCAGGAGATGTCTTCAATCCCATAACCCTTCCACTTCACCTTGTACTGTAGTTGTCTGCGGAATAGGTGGCTGTCCAGAATCTCTTCCACCTCATACTCCTC
>JAGGAQ010006468.1:0-13970 GCA_017657225.1 Termitomyces sp. T69sscA
GCCGTTAGGCATCGCTAAGAGCTGATGGACAGTTTCCTATATAAAAGATTGTGGCCTGTTGTTTACTTACTAGTTCCCCATGTTAGCGCCCCAAGGGTTGCCAACGGCGACCTTGCCTACACTTTACTATATATACTGTACTCATAGCCTACAAAATAACAAGTTACCTTCCAAAACGCCTCTTACGCTTGAGCTTCAGAGCACATTTTAGCTCATTATCAGTCTACGCCAAGCGCACTTTTGTATGGTGTCCTTGTCTCGCCGCTGGACCTACGCCAGTGTACCAGTAATCTTTACGCCTTGCAACTGCGGCAGGCATTCAACCTTTGGCGACTACGCTAAGAGCACCTTCACTACTTCCCTTACCGCTGCCCTCCGCTAACCTGTTTCTGGGACCCTGCCCGACTTGCCTCAATTAGCGAGCCCAACGCTACCAGCCTTGTGACTGCCTACCCCAACACCACAAGGTACAATTTTGGGCATCATCATCGTATTGTCTCCTTGCGTCGTCTCTACTCATCTCTTACTCTAATTCCACTCTGCTTTGCTTCCTCTCTCTCTCTCAACTCTAAGTTCTCTTGTCTCTTCTATCTCCGGTTTCCCATCTCAACTTGTTCTGTTCCCTATCCCTTTATCTTATCTTGACCCTTTTCCCTTTCAGCTCGCTTAAGCTCCACCTCTCTGTTTCCATCCCCAGGACTCGCTAAGTCCCTGCGTCTGTAATCTCTTTACACTCCAGGACTCGCTTGTGCACTGGCGCTCGCCCATTCCACCCTCTTGTATCCCCGGGACTCGTGCCTACCCCCTGGCACTTGTCCTCCACCCCCCTGGCACTCGCCCACTCGTCCGGCACTACCGGCACTCCCCAGCACACCTCTCCCACCCTGCTTTGGCCTTCTATGCCTCACACCCTACCAGTGCTCTGCATCCGTGGACACGGTGATCACCATGTAAGGTATTCACCCAGTGGACTGAGCCTCTGTGGTCAGCGGAACCTGACAATTACCTGTAAACAAATACAGTTATTAGTCTACAGGGGACTGATTCATAAGTAATAAGTAAGTGTAAATAGAAATGGAGCTCACTCTCAGTCACACCAGTCAATATTGTTTGACTGAGGGTGGCTGTCCTGTGTATGTAAAATAAAAGACAAAAATAATTAGAGTTTACAGCAAAGACTAGAAAATACCAATCACAATAGCTACTGGGGCCAAGAGTAGACCTATCATGTAAGCCAGGGTATGATAAATTGGAGAAGTCATTGCTCAACACCTCCTACTCTATCTCTTATGCCTTAGGCTTCAGAGCTCAACAAGCTTAGTCCTCTTATACCTTTGCCAAGGTGCTGCCTGAGTGCTTTGTTTCACCACTGAAAGTACACCACTGTTAAGTGTAACATATGTGCCTAGCACCTGCAGCAGGCCTCTAGTGCTTGGCATCTACGCTGAGCTTGCTCAGTCAGTTTCCTTACTGCTACCTCTGCTAACTTTGTCTGCTGGGACCCTGCCCAGTTCTCTTACATAGTGAGCCTGATACTATTCTAACTGCCTAGTGACTGCCCACCCTGACACCACTTGGCATATTTCTGGGCATTATCACCACCCCAAAACACTGGCTGAAATTTGGCCTCAACCTCATTTTGTTTGACCAATTCAATGCTTGAATTCACCACAAACCTCACTTTAATTGGTTAAAGCCTTGTTAGGCCAACTCATGCTTAAATCCAGCTCAAACCTCACTTTGTTCAGTATAAGCCTTATGAGGCCAACTATAAGTAATCAAACCCTCAGAATGTCGCAACAAGTGGAGACAACTGTATTATATACCTGTAAGTAATCAAACTATGGTAGCTGATTAGATACAATGAAATGATATGTAAGTAATCACATACCCCTCAGAATGTTGCAACAAGTGGAGACAACTGAGGAGAAAAAAAACTGTTTGTGTATGTAATGTAAGTAAGTATCCAAAAAAGGTTTGCAGCAAAGTGCTACAAACATGAGGATAGTGGCATATGTCATATGTCATACAACAAATAGAATAAAAGAAAAGAAACAAAAGAAAAGAAATAAATGTAAGGTGAGTCTGACTGTCATATGCCAATACTCCCCTTGACAAGCTGGCTTGCCTTAACTTTTCATGCTCAGCTTGGCGATGAGGTATTTGTGGGTCATGCATGGGAGTGGTTTGGTGAACAGGTTGGCTACATTTTTGCCAGAAGGTATCAATATGATTTCAATGTCGCCTTTGTGTATGCCTTCCCAAATATAATGGTAGCATATGTCAATATGTTTTGCTCTTGCGTGGTTTTTGGTGGTTTCAGCAAGGGCAATGGAGGATTGGTTATCTGCGTGAAGTATGGCCAGTAGAGAGTGAGGCGAGTCAATTTCGGCAAGAAAGTTGTACATCCATAATGCCTGTTGGGCTCCACATGTCATTGCCATGTACTCGGCTTCGGTTATGCTAAGCGCTACAGTTGGCTGCCTCTTAGAGCTCCATGATACTGATCCTCCTGCCATAAGAAACACATATTCTGATGTTGACTGACGCATGTTGAGATCCCCTCCATAATCCATATTGATGAAATCTTGAGGTTTTGTGGATTCCCCTGTCTGTTGGTGATGATACACGATTCAATAATCCAGAGTCTGTCAGGGGACCTCCCTTTTACATCCTTTTTCCCTCAGCCATGCTTCACTTTCACTCAGTTTCTTTGCCTTTCTTCTCAACTTGTCAAGTTCCTCATTGGTCAGACCATGGGAAACTACTTCCTTATTGGACATTCCTCTTTGGCTGGATGGACATTACTGGCAAAATCGTTGGCATACGATTTGCGGTCATGTGGCATGTGCATGACCTCTGCATGTGCTCGGATCATGTGACCATTGCCGTGACGTGACCATAACCTGTGACCGTACCATCAGAAATGTCACACACCGTGACACGTGGGCGTGACATGTGACATGTGACCAGTCATGTGACCTACTGTCGACTATTTTCTGTTGTCTGGCAGAGTGACTCCTTAGACTTGTTCTCTTTGGATTTCCCTCTGCCAGGTTAGTACCGTACTAGCTATTTGTGACCTACTTTTAATATACTTTGGATTTTCCTCTGCCAGCTGTGTGACTGAGCCACAGCCTCCAGAGGTCGCCCTTACATCCTCTGACTCCCATCACACATCATGACCACACATCACCTATAGTCTAATCTTCACATGCCACACTCTATCCCTGCTCACCTCCTTGCTTCATCAACATTCTATGCCTCCATGCTCCCAAAGCAAGGCCTTCCTTTGAGAGCTTCCCATTGACTGCTGCCACTGCCTTGCATAATCCCCAGGCTTCATCTCAAGCACTAGCATTGCGACTCATCTCCAGAGCCTGGACCTGTGTGTCATGATTCGCTACTGACCATTGGTACTCAGACTGCTACCCAATCAACCACCTCAGCAGCCCTCAGCCATCACCACCTATCATCAACACCAGCCACCACCACCCATGGCACTCCTTGACCATCACTGCCTGCAGCCACCACATCAGTGCTGGCCTCAGCTATCCCCAGCGCTTACCCCAGCCACATCTGCTACATCAGTGCCTGTTCCAGCAGCCCCCGGTGCTTCCCCCAGCCCATGCTGAAGCCTTTCTTGGCTTCCACTGAGATGCCCATCATGCATCACAACCATGCACATTGCCAATCTGACTTTTGCACGCCACACTCCACTCTCACTCACCCCCTTGCCTTGTCGCCATTCCATGCCTCTGTGCTTCCAAAGCAAGGCCTTCCTTTGGGAGCTTCCTTTGTGCTGCATGACATGCATTGACCACTGCCGCTGCCTTGCACAATCCCTGGCACTGTGACTCATCACCAGGGCCTACTTAGCATGCAGTATACTGTATAAGTCATAGAGTAGCATCAAATACTCTAGTCTTGATATTGCTGTATCGTTTGTCTCTAGTTCATGTTTTGTTCTCATTTCCTAGTCTCCTGTGACTTGGTTTTCATTTTTTGACTTATCTCATTTTTGTTTCATACTTGCCTCATATTGTCTTCTTTCCCTCATCTCTACTCACCTTGTATCAACTCACTTCTCTTGTCTCTATGTATCATCTTGCTTCTCTTGTCTCTACTTGCCTTGTATCATCTTGCTTCTTTTATCTCTACTCATCTCATATTGTCTTGCTTCTCTTGTTTCTGCTCATCTCATATCATCTCCAATCTAATCTCTGCTTCTTCTCTCTCTCTCTACCTCAAGTTTCTAAGTCTATTGCTCTCTTCTCTCTTTCTCTCTTCTCTTGCCTTAGTCTCAACTCATTCTATTTCTCCTTCTATCTCTCATCTTGACTCTTTTCCCTTTTGGCTCAGTTAGATTTCTGTGTCAGGTTCTGCTGACTACGGGGGCTCAGTCCACTGGGCAAGTACCTTACATGGTGACCACTGTGTCCACAGATGCAGAGTACTGGTAGGGCGCAAGGTGTAGGAGACTGAAGCAGGGTGGGAGAGGTGTGTAGGGGAGTGCCAGTAATGCCAGAAGAGGGGGAAAGTGCTGGGGTGGGTGGAGGACGAGTGCTGGGGAGGAGTCGTAAGTCCCAGGAATATAGGAGGGCAGAATGAGCAAACACCGATGTGCGAGTGAGTCCTGGGGTTCAATGAGATGACAAGTGTGGGGACTTAGCGAGTCCCGGGGATGGAAATGGAGGAGCGGAGATTAAGCGAGCCAAAAGAGAAAAGGGTCAAGATAAGATAAGGGGAAAGGAAACAGAACAAGTTGAGACTGAAGACCGGAGATAGAAAAGACGAGAGAACTTAGGATTGACAGAGAGACAAGGAGTGAAGCAGAGTGTAATTAGAATAGGAGACAAATAGAAGTGACAACAGGAGCAGATATGAGGCGAGTACAATAAGAAATGAAGCAAAGTGAAAGTAAAGAGACTGGAACACGCAAGAATATGAGACAGGGACAAACACAATGAAACAATACAGGAGTTACAGTAATATCAAGACTAGCATACTACTTACTACTCTACGGCTTATATACTGTGCAGTAGGTAGGCCCTGGGGCTCAGGCCTGGGTTCCAGTGGCAGGTCATGGCACTGAGGCTTGGATGGAGACCCGGGGATTGTGCAGAACAGTGGTGGGAGGTTGAGACATGTCGCGCAGCAGAGGTCTTGCACTGGAAACACAGAAACATGCAGCAGCTAGGCAGTGAGGAGGGGAGTGGGAGCGGGGCATGGTGTGCAGAGGCTGGGTCAGCGGTGATGCATGATTGTGATGTGTGATGGGGGTCTCAGCATGGGCTGGGGATGTTGGGTGTTGCCGATGCCAGCACTAATGTGGTGGTTATGGGCAGTGTGATAGCCGAGGCCAGCGCTGATGTGGCGGTCATGGAAGTGATGGCCAAGGGGATGCCAGGGGTGGCAGTGGCTGGTGGCGGTGATGGGCGGTGATGGCTGGGGGTTGCTGAGGGGTTGGGTAGCGGTCCAGGCCCGGAGCAGTCATGGGAGTCGTTTTGGGGAGGGTTGGAGTCCTGGGGCTGGGGCTGAGTCCTGGGGTCAGGGCTAAGTCCTGGGGGTTGGTAGTGGGTCGTGACACTCTGTGCCCCCTATCTCTGATTCCAAGTCTTGCTAAGTCCCTTTGCTTGCCCTGGTTACTTGATCATTGGCCCTGGGACTCACTCTCACACCGGTGCTTGTCTTCCATCCTACCTACACTCAGACTAACGTTCATCTTTCAACCCCCTCCTTTATCCCTGGCACTTGCATTCTTGCCCCAGCATGACTGGCAATCCCTTGCTTGCCCATTGCTCACATCCTTGGTCCTGCCTCCAGTCTTGCATGCCCCATGCTCTTAACAGAACTGCTGTGTTTATAAGCATCATGCATGCCACATAAGGATTTGCCCAGTGGAATGAGCCTCCATGGTCAGTGGAACCTGAAATAATATCAAGACTCCTCCCTTACTCCTATATTCACAATACCTACCTACACACACCTACCAACCTGCAGGCTACCAGACTGATGCTTACAGAAGACCCATGCCCAAAACTATTACACCATGAGTACCCCTCAGCCTCTGTATCCAGTTCTCTTGCTCAAACACTATTCCATGCTCATTCCTAGATACTGGGCCCCAGGTTAGAAATAGGTACCCTATAGCCCTTCCATCAGCCAGAGTATTCCTCAGGACTGGTGATGCAACTCCTTGCAGGCTACAGCAGGAATTTATCAATAGGTTCTGCCCAAAGGTATGCCAGAGACACCACCTGGCACTTGGGCACCCTTGGCCCAGCACATGCTAGCACTGCTTTCTTTGCCCTGCCAAGGTCATCCACTTCCTTTGCATATCCCTAGCAGAGTTTGCAAAATGCACTCACACCTGTAAGGGTGACCTCTGAAGGCTGTGGCTCAGTCACATAGCTGGCAGAGGGAAATCCAAAGTATATGAAAAGTATGTCACAAATAGCTAGTAAAGTACTAACCTGGCAGAAGGAAATCCAAAGAGAACAAGTCTAAGGAGTTACTCTTCCAGACAACAGAAAATAGTTGACAGTGGGTCACATGATTGGTCACATGTCACATGTCATGTTGTGTGACATTTCTGATGAGTTGGCCCCTGGGACTTGTGCTCACCCTGGCACTCATCTTCCAACCCCCTCCTTTATCTCTGGCACTCACACTCTTGCTCCAGCATAACCAGCAGTCCCTCACTTGCCTGCTGCTTGCATCCCTGATCCTGCCCCCAGTCTTGCACACTCCACGCTCTCAACAGTACTGCTGCATTTGTAGGCATCATGCATGCCACATAAGGATTTGCTCAGTGGATTGAGCCCCTGTGGTCAGCAGAACCTAAGACTGTGCCCCAAGGCCTACTTATCATCCAGTATATAAGTCATAGAGTAGCATCGAGTACTCTAGTCTTGATATTTGCTGTACTTTTGTCTCTAGTTTTGTGTTTTGTTCTTGTGTCCTGGTTTCCATTTTTCTGACTTATCTCATTTGAATTTTGTACTTGCCTCATATTGCCTTGTGTTTTTTGTCTGCTCATCTTGTATTGCCTCCAGTCTAATTTCTGCTTCTTCTCTCTCTCTCTGCCACAAGTCTCTAAGTCTTTTACTCTCTTCTCTCTCTCTTCCACTCACCTCCTCCCCCCCAGTTTTGCATGCCCCATGCTCTCGACGGTACCATTGCCTTTGTAGGCATCATGCACGCCACATAAGAATTTGCTCAGTGGACTAAGCACCCATGATCAGTGGAACCTAACAGTAATAGGTGCTTGGTGGAGGCCAAGGAAGGTCTTAGTATGGGCCAGAAGATGTGCAAGGGGTTGCCAAGGCTGGTGCTGATGTGGTATTGACAGGCAGTGATGGTTAAGGAGATGCCAGGAGTGGCGGTGAGTTGGTGCTGATGTGGCAGTGATGGATGATGATGATTAAGGGGATGCTAGAGGTAGTAATGATGGATGCTCAGAGTAGCCATGTAGTGGTCTGGGTGGTGTGTGCCTCCAGGATGCTATGGAGCTGGTTTGTCTCTTTTGCACTACTCTCCCCTTCTCTGCCACCCAGGTCAACACTTTGATTGACAGTGGCACAAGAAACAACTTCATCAATGAGTCTCTGATAGTGCTAGCTGTAATACCCCCTCAGAGACTGCCCATTGCTATCCATCCAAAGCTCTTCAAGGACAGCATTATAGTCGCCCTAGACACCATTTGCATGGACCCCACCAAGGTCAATACCATCCTCAACTGGTCCTCTCCTCAGAATGTCAAAGAGCTGCAGTTGTTTCTTAGGTTTGCTAACTTCTACCACCAATTCATTGGCAACTACTCCAGGATCACCAAACCCCTCAATTGACTCACACAGAAGGACACCTTCTTCACTCAGCACAACCTCTGGAACAACTCAGCCAATGGTGCAGTCACCAACTATCCCTTCATGCTGTCCCCAGATAACCAACTTCTATTCTAGGATGGCCAAATCTATGCCTTGGACTACAAAATGATCTGACTTGACATTCTCCACCAGCACTACAACCACAAGCTCTGTGGACATTCCAGGATTTGCAAGACCCTTTAACTCATTTCTTAGACTTACCTTTGGCTAGGTATGAAGAAGGATGTCACCTGGTATGTCCAAGCCTGCAAGTTGTGTCGCTGAGTCAAGGTTCTTTGCCACTGCCCTTATGACCTCAAACCCTTCCCCATTGGTTGCTGCTTGGTCCTCAATCCTGATGAACCACATTGTCAAGCCCCAAAAGTCAGAGGGTTTTGACACCATCTTTGTCATTGTCTACTGCCTTGCCAAGCAAGCTATTTTCATACTCTACCACACCACCAACAATGCCTCAGAGTTCACCAAATTCTTTCTCAAGCACATCTTCTTCAAACATGGACTTCTAGATGACATTGTCTTTAACCATGGCCCCCTCTTTGTCTCTTGGTTCTGATTGTTGTTGTATAAGGCCCTCAAGATAAAGACTAACATCTCCACTGCATATCACTCAGAGACCAATGGTTAGATAAAACAATTGAACCAGACCCTAGAGCAGTATCTCTGCCTCTACATTAACTACCTACAGAAAGAGTGGCATGCTGAGGTGCTCCTCACTGAGTTCACTTACAACAACATCCTCCACTCTGCCATCAAAGTATCCTCCTTCTATGCTAATAAAGGTAACAACCCCTGGCTCACCCTCTCTCTCAAGGACTTCCCCTCCCACATAACCCACAAAGTTGCCTAGGACCCTTGATGACTCCATCAGTTCCTCTAGGATAAAATAAACATCACCAACAAAGTTTATACTAAACAAATCAATGCCCACTGCAAGATAACCTCTGGCTAGACTCTTGGCACTCCTGTATAGCTTGATTAGTGCAACTTCAAGACCAGGTGACACTCAATCAACCTCAACCACAAGTGACTCAGCCCCGTCATCTTTGGAAAGTTTTGACTCATGCCTACAAGCTTGACCTACTCCCATGCCTAAAGGGTTTTTACTCAGTCTTTCACATCCATCTCCTTGAAAAGCATGCTCTGGACCCCTTCCCTAGACAATGAACCAGCCAACCACTGCCTGTTAAAGTCAAAAACAAATATCACTATGACATTGACCACATCCTTGACTTATGACTCATTTGCAGCCACCCTCACTACTTAGTTTGTTGGAAAGGCTATGGACCCAAAGACAACACTTGGAAACTCTGAAAGAACCTTGTTGGTGCCTCTGCTAAACTTTGAAACTTTTACCAGCAGTCTCTGCCAAGCCTCAGAACCTCTAGGACTAGCGCTTACAGATGGCATCAGTGGGCATAACTCCTGCCTCTAAATTCATCAGGAATTCAACTCTGACCAAAACTCCTTATGTGTTTTCTTATATATTCTCTTTTCTAAGAACTCTTACAGCTTGCCAGACAATGACAAGTTCAAGAAATTATATAAAACAAAAACAACAGATTAATACAAGAGTCTTACATGACAATAGCAATACAAAAGAACAAAAGCAAAAGAAACAATGAAGCAACCAGATTGCAACAAATCAGTTTGTCCCCTCCTCACTCCAGACCACTGACCCTGGCTCACCCTTCTTCCCCACCCTTACCTCCTCCAAAGACAAATCACTCCTGAGTTCAAGACTGGCTGCAGGGGATGGGTCAGCAATACCTAGGAGGTTGCATGAGGAAGAACCACATGGGAATAACTGGGCCCAGCTTGCAAAGTGCTCACTGCAGATGAGAACAGCTCTGAATTCACCTTGGTAAGCAGTATAAATGCAAACTCTCCCTCACAATGTCATTGCAATGCCTAGACTGTGTGTCAATCTTGCTAGTGCTTATGCCACTCTCAGTGCTTCTTGTCAAAGAGAGGAAGAGTAGGAGATGGGGAAGAACTAAATGCAGACAATATGGAAGTGAGAGTTGATTGAAATTTTTGAGAAGGTTTTTTTTCTTTTTATGGGACTTTTTAATAGCTATCAGACTTCAACTTCAACAAAGCAGCACCACCATGATCACAACACATCTCAAGGGTCTCATTGCTGAGAAGGAGAAGGTGATGTTACAACTTGCCACCACCTACCTCTGACTCCAAGCTTCAGCCTCAGGACTTCCACCTCCCCAAACAACTCAACTGAACCTCAAAAACATGCACCACCTGGCCCACTATATACTTGGCCATCAATGTATTCTCAGCATCTATCACCACCACCTCCAGCATCCCCTTGGCCATCACCTCCCTGATCATCATCAAGCACCCATCACACATCATGACCCAATGATTGCATCACACACATCACCTTTGGTCTGTAACTTGCATATCATTCCACCTCTCCCACCTGACTCCTTGCCCCACCATCATTCCATGAATCCTCTCTGCCTACACTTTCAAAGCAACACCCCTTCCTTTGGGAGTTGCACAAGCACTGCTGACATCTGCACTAGCCTTGCACAAATTCTGTACCATACTTGGAGCCCCAGTGACATGATTCATCACCAACAGATCTGCAGCCTGAAGTTTACCTACTGCCAGTATATAAGTCATAGCATAGCACTTGATACAGTAGTCTTGATATTACCTTTGTTACTGTTTTTGTTCATGCACTTGGTCCTGGTTTCCTCAGTTTTGTTACTTCTGTCTTATCTTGCCTTGTTTGTCTCATTTCATTTTGCACTTGTCTTGTATCACCTCATCTTCTCTTGTCTCTACTTCTCTCATACTCCATTCAATCTAGTTCTTCTTGACTCTCTTGCCTTGACTCAATCCTTCAAGTTCTCTTCTAACTTATCTCTCTCATCTCTTGTTCAACTTCTCTGTTTTTATTTGACCTTTATCTCTTGCCTTAACTCTATTTTGTCTTGGCTCAGCTAATTTCTGTGCCTTTCATCTTTGATTTTGGAACTTGTCTGTTCCTGCTACTTGCTCTGGCTCTTTGTTCACTGCCCCCAGGACTTGCTTACAGCCCCAGTGCTTGTCCCTCATTTCCCCATGCATTCTCAGCACTTATTACTTGTATACACCATTCTTAGATGTAAGTGGCCTCCTTGTCCTCAGTCTTGCTGTATCTCTGGCCTCATCTCTTAGTCTCCTATACTGTGCACTTGTCAAAAGTACTTGCCATGCACATAGTACATTGCATCTGCCTAGTAAGGACTCATCCAGTGATCTGAGCCCCTAAAGAGCTCCACTCTAAGGGCATTTTGCCATTGGTACCACATGTACCTATGGCATAAATCCCTCTCTTGAACTTACTCAGATGACAGCTAGGTGATCCTGTACCAAGCAAACTTGGCACACAGCCTTAGAGCTGCAGAAGCAGTTGCAAATAAGCCTGATGAGGCTATATAAGCCAAAAATGGCATCACCCTCCCCAACCCTGGTTCACATGTACTCTTTATCTCTGACCCAAGTGCTCTTTCCTTGAGTGTGCTCACATTTGAAATTTTTCAGAGCTCCTTTACATTGACTAGTTGCTCATCCTGGCCCATACTTGGGTTTCTCACACACAGAGCCCATTATAGGCCTCTGCTGTGCTTGTAATACATTTCTGACTATTACTGCCTCCCTCATCATGCATCACCCATCATTCTTCTGTGTCATTCTATCACATGATGTATCATTTGTGCATCCTGGCATTCTGCCACCCCTTCATGAACCCCTCTCTGCTCAACCATCCAGAGCAATGCCACCACTTCTTTGAGGTCATTTCTTGCATTGCACAATCAGAACTGACATCCACCAGCCTTGCACAACTCTAGAAATGTGTTAGGGTCTTGGCATAGACCTACTCTGGAGCTGAGACCTGCAGCCCCAGAGCTTACCCTTACCACTTGTATACAAGCAGTAGGGTAGAACTTGGTATGATAGTCTTGTCTTATTTTTCTCATCTCTTACTTGTATTGTACTCCATCTCTATTCCTCTGATTCAAATTCCTTTCTCAACTGTTGCCTTGCCTCAATTCTTCATCAAGTTTCTATCCCAACTTCTCTGTTTCAAGTCTCAACTTGGCTCCATCTTCAACTCTAAGTTCTGGGTAATTAAGTTGACATTTTTATGTAGGACAATTTGTCAGAAGGTATACATCTCTTTGACTTTTGTGACAAGAAATTTCTTCCATATTCCATATAAGCATATGAAAAAGGAACAGAGAAAGTATATGAAACATTTTTTTGTCATTTTCACAACAGCATTGTGTGGACTCAAGTATCTAACAAGTGTGCAATGTTGGAAAAAGCTATCTGAAAGAACATGGACAAGAAAATTGGGTATGGTCTGATCTTAAACCTTGAAAGGCTCAAAAACACAACCAATCTTTTAGGGATCCATAAACATGAGAGTGGAATCACAAATATGTCATGCACATACACACAAACCTCAGTAATCCTTTTCACTACATACCATTGCATTCCTGTCCATACATCACCATATCATGATTTTTTTTCCTTCTAGGCACTGGGTGCCTTTTTTGCTTGGTACACTAGACAATACACTGCTTGGTACACTAGACAATACACTACAAGAACTAACAAATTCTGACTCACACTATGTGTATGGCAGAAGCCTATTGCAAGCTCCAGGCATGAAAAACCAAAATACAAGGCCGAAGAAGTGATGAAACAAGATAGAGGAGCACCAAGGTACTCTGAAGTGTTAGTAGGGAATGAGTGTCAGGGCTAGAGATGGAGAGGGTATGAGTTTCAGGACTGAAAGTGAGGGTAGGCAAGTCTTGTGGTAGGTGTCAAAGTGATAACTGTGTCAGAGAGCACTAAGTGGTGATTCAGAGGGTCCAGGGGTCATAAGCAAAGTGTGCAAGGGGCAGCTAAGTCAAACAAGGTGGAGAATGAGGCTTGAGTGATGAATGTAAAGGTCTTGAAGAAACTTGTGATGAAATATTTTTCCTTCTTTGTTATGACTTGAAATTCTCTATTTACTTCACACTTTCCTTCAACCTCAAAGCATGCCTGGGTAGGAGGATCAACCATATCTCCACATACACTGTTTCCCAACTGTTTCCCTGTGCTTTTGTGCAACATGTTCGTGTTGCAGTTTTCATAGTATGTAGCAAGCCCACATACGCGTGACTCGGCTGGCACGTGACTAGTCAGTAGTTTTTGCCTCAGACATCTTCTGGTTCTTTAGTCTTACCACTACTGAACCAGGGACTCTAGAATATTACTCTACCCAATCTCGGTTGGTTAAGTCACTGTCAGTTGACTGTGCTTGCTGCTACAGTTCGCATTTCACTCCTCAGTGATTCTTCTTAAGAGTACAGTGGATGGAGCAAGGGCATCATAAAAGAGTTTCATAGAATCGAGGACCAATCTTCATTTCGAATATAAATTTCCATGCTGGTAGTGGGACAATCGACACCAAGCTTGGACTGGGTCAGATGTCGAAATTTAGACAACGATGGACACTCACGTCTTGTGGATAAAGCACGGTAGGATCGCCTCCAGAATATCCAAATTCGCCCGTGAAGGCGATACATTCCGCTATATCATAGCCCAGGTTTCCAGGAAAGAGCTTGGCGGCCGTTTCCAAGTCCATCTCCTGAAATCTACACCCCGGAATGCCGAGAATGTTGCCCCATAACTTCATATATTCGTCCCAGCTTATCATAGAACCGAAACCCATTACAGTCTTGCCGGGAGGCACCTGTAACAATGCATGTACGAGATGTCCCGTGTCTTTGCCTGCATCAATCATAGGATAGGGCTTGTTGTGTTTAGCAGGCAAGGAGAGTACGTAAGTTCCGTCGGGTTGCTGGAGGAAAGATCGAATCCTACATTACAGGAAACTGCAATGCGGCACACCTTTTGTGGCGCAAGAAATGGAAACATCTTCCAGTTGGTTGCATACATACCGATGTGCACAGTCGACATTTTCTTTGAGAGATCTGGGAGACTCTCTCTGATGTAATCGACCACTGCCACTTTGGATTCAAAATGATACGCCCTCGAATACTTGCCCTTACTCCATTT
>JAGGAQ010006469.1:0-13932 GCA_017657225.1 Termitomyces sp. T69sscA
GCCTTTGTAGTTGGCCCGTCTTCAAAGGGAATACTAAAGGGACTTAAATAACATGTATACCGCCATAAATCTGTGTACACGATATAGAATACAGATTTGCATAGGAAATCCCAAGAGCTGGAAAGTAGCAATCCCATACACAAAAACCTTCTTTTCTTTATTCTTTCCACGGACAGCCATATGTCGTCAGTCCGAGTTTCCTTGCTACTGCACCTCTGGTCACACTCCAGTCCACTTCCTCTATTGTCATCAGTCCCAGCAGATCCACACCTCTCCCTCATAAACCGTCCCTTTCGGAGCTAGAGTATTGACATGTGTACTGTTATAGTGCCAAGAGAGGACTCTGGAAGCCGCTGAACAATAGCATCTTGAATGCAATCAGACTTGGAAATTATTACCAAGGACAAAGAGAGTAGGTGTTAGATGTTACCATCTTGTAACTGCGTTGGGGTGCCGTCTTCAATATGACAGCCTGTCGAAATGACTCTATTGCTTCTCGTTCTCCCCTCTATCTTTAGTTCCAGATCTCCCCAACGATCAGTGCTAAAACATGACTAGAAAGCGTTTATAAAGAAGGTGCAAGATTTGGTGTGGCGGCACCTGAATACGCTAAGCAGGACAAAAGTTTGCTAGGAGCCATCGACCGACATACGCAGTGCATGGTTTTGATATGTGTGGAAGTTCTGAACAAATATCCGCAATCCTTTGTCTTTGCCCCACCGTTGCAAGACCCAAAAGTCAGGACCTCTTGTTCATTGGATTAAAGTTCAGTTCCAAACATTGATGGAGGAAAAACGGCTTTCGCGCGACAGAATGTCGATGCTTTAGGCACGGTGTATGTAGATATCGCACATAGTAAGATAGTGATAAGCGATGACAGCACACGTGTATATCGAGGCCGTAATTAGGGGCACGTAGCTAAGTTAACGGAACCGTTTGATGAAAGACCCGAGACCTAGAAGCCAGACAGACAGAGGAGAACCTACAAGACCTGGAACCTTTCCACTCTCAGACGATGAGAATTCAGGGAAAGAAAAGCATACTTTATTATTGTCATTGACGCGTTTCGAGACTGTAGACCTGTAGGCGAACGAGTGAACTTCACAGTGGAAAGTGGATATCCGATGGCTCTGCCGAACTTCGTTCGTGAAATAGTTCTATGGCCACCCTTCCTGAAGCCTGAGAGCTGGATTGTGGTATACATACTCGTAGAAGAGAGTATTATGCTTGACTCTGAAAGAGAGAGCAGACGCCTCCATAGCCTCAACCTACCACACGACATACGATAAAATGTCTCGTTCGATAACTGTCCCGTGGCTTAGTTGGTTACGGCGTCCGACTGTTAATACTCTCAATCGGAAGATCGAGAGTTCAAGTCTCTCCGGGACAGTATCTTTTTGTAATTTCTCGCGCCCTGAATCAATAAACCACAACAAACGCGAAAAGTTTGCATCCTCGGCCCAGCTGATCTTGTTCACAAAAATATGGCGACCGTTCTGACCTTGCCCATCACTGCTCCTGTTCTGCCCAAGGACTACGTTCCGCCCGTGGCATCGTCCAGCTCGCGTCTCTCCCCGCCCCATCCCACAGGACATCGCGTTCTTCTCCCCGTCGGACATGCTCACCTTGATCATCTCCGTCTTTCTCTTCTTCATGCTCACGACTTTGATTCTTTCGATGCTCAGACTGCGACAGAACGTGAGGCAAAAGCGCAGCTTCTTGCGGCTGAAGGTGCTGCAGAAGACGATCTAGGAGTCGGTGATGAGGAAGAAACACACGAGCTTCTCTCTCTCGATCCCAAGGAGTGGAAGGTTCGTCTCATGTTTCCGCCCACATAAAGTCATATTGATGTAGATGTAGAAACAAGACCACTATGCGGTCCTTGGTCTCTCCAAATTCCGTTACCTCGCTACGGCTGAACAAATCAAGATTGCTCGTATGGCTTTTCCGTATCAAGTCAACGTTGCCTTCTTTTTTACCGTAAGATTACAGACCGCAAAAAAGTCCTCAAACATCATCCGGACAAGAAGGCTTCCAATGTCCCCTCCGAAACCATTCTCGGTATCAACACCTCTCGCAACACAAACGACGACGCCTTCTTCAAGTGCATCCAAAAGGCCCACGAGGTCCTCACCAACTCCGAAAAGCGCCGTCAATTTGACAGTGTCGATCCCGAGTTCCTTGAAATAGAAGATCAACTCACCGGCATAACAGAGAAGGAATTCAAAGCCAAAAAACTCGACTTCTTCAAAACGTTCGCTCCGATATTCGACATGTATACGCGTTTCTCGCGCGTGCAGCCTGTTCCCGGCCTCGGGGCTATAGATGCGACCAAGGATCAAGTAGAGGGCTTTTATGACTTCTGGTATAACTTTGATAGTTGGCGGAGCTTCGAGTGGTATGATAAGGAGGTTAATGAGGGTAGCGACAGGTGCGTTCTCCCAACCCTCCTCTCACGCAATCATTCTCTAAACCTGCTTTTGATAGTCGCGACGACAAGCGTTACACCGAGAAGAAGAACAAATCTGAGCGCGCACGCAGGAAGAAGGAAGACACCGCCAAGATCCGCATGCTCGTCGATCTCACTCTTAGGTACATTTCCCCTCTCCTCCTTTCTCCCTTGCTAACGTCCTCCAAACCAGCCTCGACCCCCGGATCAAACTGATCAAACAGCAAGAAAAAGAAGCCAGTGAGGCGAAGAAGGCTGCTGCGGCTGGCAAACCCCTTAAAAAGACTAAAGCCCAAGAAGAGGAAGAAAAGAAGAAAGCCGAGGAAGAGAAGAAGGCGAAGGAGGAGGCGGAGAAGGTCTGTTTTGTTTTCTCTCTTCTCTCTTTTCTTTTGGTGCTTTCGTTTCTTCTCGTCCCTTTTCTCCCCCTTCTAAGGCACTCTAAAACTGACAAATCGTTAAATAGGCCGAACGTGAAGCAGCGAAGAAAGCCAAAGCGGCTGCTGCGAATGCTGCGAAGAAGGCAAGAAGGGCAGCTCGTGCTGCTGAGGAGGCGGCGTCTTGAAGTTTTCATTGAACGCATACAATCAGACATTTGCCCTCATACCATCTTCAATGCATATAACAATGGTTAGACCTGCATGATATAGATCCTCGAATGCATCTCTTTTTCATATAGGCAACTGAGAATACTGAACACTACTGTCAAGCGCCCATGCAAGTGATACCTGCTGGCACCATAAAATCCATTCTGGATCATGAGACTTGGAGCTCGAAGCTTGAGCCTGATTACCTTTATTACATACAGCTTTGAGAAAATGGTCCAATCAACCGATACCCAACCGATCCTCCGACTCGAACAAACGCACGACCGTACAGCTCTAAAATGAGTCAAGACGAATACTGCTTCTGGCTTTTCCCAACAACGCTCTTATCTTTTTCTTTACACCATGGGAAGAGCTTCCCTTGCAATCCTTCAAGATCGTCTATATAGATAACGAAAACTTGAAGTCGCTTGAAGGGCCTGTGATCAACACGAAAACAATGTGGAATAAGATACAAGTCTCTGATTCGATTTATTGGGACGATGATTATGCAGTATCCAATGCGGTTTGTTTGGGTAAATGTGTCGTCCTTTTTGTCATCGCGGAGATTTACGTGAAATGTTGCAGGTCGGTTTGAGCAGTTCAAACCCTTGAAAGAAGTCGCTTCCCTTGAATGCGTCCCTCAGGCAGCCAGCGATTGATTGGAGGGGCAGTACCTCCACCCCTGACCCCCGTGCCAATCTAAACAGCTGTCATCTCTCACTGGTAGCCCGGTCAGTACCTCTTAGCTTTTCATTGATAGAAATGGCTATTCGGATTCAGAACTGTAGATAGGTTGCATTACAAGTACATCCAGGAAAGTAGAGTGTTACGCCTATGATTGAAAGGGTACTTCGAACCACAGGGAGAATTTATAGTGAGTAAACGAACATGATACAGATGAGTCGGGTGACTGCTTATTCATAGTAAGTGATCAGCATTTAGCCTACACTGTCTACCGGGAATTCCAAGTTGGTATGACCTGGTAGATGTCCCACTTTCTCAAAAAGTGCTTACATGATTCAGTGATGACCGCAAGTTTGACGAGAAAAAACTGTGACGGCTCTGGGATACATCCTCTGAGCCCGTCCTTAGCCCGAGGCAGGAAGGGTCAAGACAATGTGAGAAGTTTTACTGTATTCACGACTTGAGGCATCATAGTCCTATTGCAATCGCTAAAAAAGTCTACCGTGAAGAACGAACAGGAGGTCCTTGTTCAACCGTTGAGACACCCTTCCGTTGAATGATTGGGATTGTGAGAGCACCCCAAGTTCCTCTCTTTCGAGGGGCAAAAATGTTACCACGAGTACGTGCAAAGGGCGAAGGTTGGCCTATACCAACAGAGTAGTCCACATATTCCACTGAGACGTAAAGCTGCAAGAAGCCAACGTCAACGTTTTGATTTTCTCGTAGATAATATGTGAGAGGTGCCCAACCACCATCACCGAAGCCAATGGACAATGATCCATTTGGTAAAAGAGAGAAGTCAGCTTGTCCGCGTGCAGCTGTGGCGGGTAGATAATAGGGGACTGTTAGAACCCTTGGTTAGAATCGAACTGAACCGTGACGCTCGAAGTGTTTACCGATGCTCAGATCACTGATATCCATGTAGAAAAGAGCTACATACAGAGGTTTGTTCGAAGTGTTGAGAATCCTATAGCCATACACAGCATCTTCTTCGACATCGATCAATATTGTACCATTCATGTTCAGATTTCGACCGCCTGGCTCAACAATAAATACCTCGTCCAAGTCATCCGTGAATTGATTCGAAATTTCTAGTCTGAAACACTCGACGTTGATATTCTTGGTCAAGGAGTCATCTTTGTTTGAGCGGCGCAGATGCCAATAGAAATCAGCTGCACTGTAAAGAATGGAAAGAAGGAACTCGGTTTCGTCAGGCCGAACGTCGTAGAACGGCATGCAGTCCAAACCGTACCGAGAGCACACAACGTCCTTGATTTCAAACCTGACTAGACCCCCTTGTATTTTGATGACAAGATCGGGCTTGTCATCGTTGTTTACAAAACGAAAAGACCGCTGATAATCGTTGGTACCGGAGGTAAGTCGGTCAAATAGGTCAAGGAAGGCGTCTGAGGGCTCAATAAAAAGACGAAGATCTTGCCCTTCTCCGGCGCGCGTTTGGACTGCGTATGCTGCCTGAGAAAGAGCGAAGGGAGTACCACTGACAACAAGACATTTGGAGGTGAATGGATTAAGCCTTGAAACGACAACGGTTCCAGCAATGGACGTCAGAAGCTTGTCAAAATAAACAGCAAATTCAGCTCCATGAGCGATGCCATGGCCCTCTCCTGCTTCCAAAATATACTTGTTTGACTTCCCCGGTCTTTGACGAATATTGTATACAGGATGAGGGGGATGAATTTTCGCATCAAAGAGTATGCGATTCTGATTGACACCTTCGCATTGTGGGTTTTGCCTGGGGACAAAAATAGGAAGTAGAAACACTTTTCATCATATCAATGTACTCACAAAGGAAGATTAGGTATCCGCTTGATTACATCTGAATAGGTGAGGGTATAGATACCTTCCTGTCTGAGCAAGGTCAGGAGAGCCCGCGTGAAGAAGCCGTGATCATGACTTTCATAGGCAAGCTGCTTTCGTTTACAGGCTGCGAGCAAGACGTGGGAATTGATCCCTGTCTTCGCAGTCCTGGAGCAGGTCTGCGTTTCGGCTGCGAAGATATCGGGAGGGATAGTGTAATCCGATGGTAATACAAGACCCCGAATAGCAGTTGTCAGTTCGCTCGCGTTCTGCCTTGTTGCGGAGCCAGAATGACAACAATCAAGTATCACAGTCTGCGTGGTATTTAGATTCGGAATCTGAATAGAACAAAGGAACAATTACGATATTATCCGATTTACTTGTGGCGATATCAGCAAGGAGAAAGGAGAGCGTTATATCAAATATACCCTGTCTCTGAACATTTTGTGACCCCTTTAACTCAAAATCATGAGGTAGGAGTATCTGGATCATGTCATTCGCATCGTTGATGTCCCCAACAGATATTGGCGCGTTTGCTTCACTACCATGACCTGCGTAATAGATGAGAATGGGATCCTGTGCGCTAATGGCCTCGTGATGAGCAAGATCACGCATGGCTGTCAAGATTGCTGCCCGCGTCGCTCCTTCGTCCCGCAGGTTCATAACGCGATCCTTGGGAATACCAATCTCCGAGGTCAGGAAATGCTCGACTGCATCTGCATCGTTGACGGCACAACGAAGATCTGGGATATCCGGATCCATGTACTTGTTTATTCCGATGATCAAGGCGAAGAAAGAGGGACTGCAACGTGTCCTGAGTTCCCGTTTTTAACCCAACAGAACAGTCAGTCTACCTTCTGATGTTCACTGCTTGAAGGGAGGGTTTGATTGCTCTGAAGGCTGCTCGTAAAAACAGGAAGACAGAAGGGACATGGAAAGACGCACACATGCTGCGATCTGGAATCCTCGGTGGACGATACATCACTTTCTTGCAACACTCTCAAAAGGCAAAGTGAGCCGAAAGTTCACAGGATGTTAGGTCGACTTCTAACGTTTTCGAAGAACATAATCTGAAGTTGAGTTTGGACCGATGTGATACTCGTAAGCAAAGCCACTGACTTGAGCAAATGTCTAAACAGTGCCACACCCTTTTTGTGGGACCAAGGGAGAGACATCCTGCCGAAGGAAAGATAATTGGGAGCAGAGATCCATTCCAGAAGTTCTTACGGTTGGTTTTGATTTAGAATCGGCCCGTGGATGCGAAGTCCATCTTACATATTCGCAATGAGAAGTGCGTTTAGTTGAGGGATTTTATCTGTATTGTGGGAATTTTTAGCATTGCGCGCTCGACTCGTGACCAGCTGTTATTGAATAATATACATTTACTTTTCACTTGACTTAACATTGCGTGGTTATTCAAGTTACCCTCATTCCGTAGGTGAGTTACTCGCATACAAACATAGGTCTTATTGTCAGGTAGCATCGGCAATGTCCAAAGGTCATATCAAGAGACTTTGCTGAATGTTCGGCAACGGCCCTGCCATAGATGCGACCCAGTCTTTTAGGTCATTAGGCGGATTGAGTCCTATTTCCTGGTCTGTCATGGTTTACTGCATTGCGTCTGAGAAATCTCATTCTCTGACTTATCACGAGCTGGTAAGCACATCACGAAGCCTTTTCGGCAAGGTATAGATGTTGACACGATATCATTCCATCTTAGGCAGAACCGGTCCATGCAAATGGTATCGTGTTGTCTCTGCCAGAAATTTCGATGTAATCGGCACATAGAGTTACATGTTCTAGAACATTTTCTACGCACTACTTCATTTGCGATCGGCCATGCTGCTTCAACGATTGGACCCGGTCCGCGTGACAATTAGTGTCGTGTTTTCATTTTCTGTTAGTGGACCCATGTATTGAATGATCAGTTTCGATCTTGTGGAGAAACTATCAGAAACGTTCCCATTGCAATTGACCGATTTAGAGCAAGGGAGATAGAGATGACGTCTCACTATTGGCCATCAAACCCACCAATATTGTAAGTTTGTTTCACGATCTTTTAACCGACTCCTGAATCCCGCTGAGGCGAGTTCAACGACTTGAAACAAGTCCCGTTTTTGTTGTCATGGAATAGAATTCAGGCGATTAACTTTCCGCACACGAAAAAATGGCTTCTACAGTGTCCCATAAAGACAAGCGCGCGACTACTACCAAGTTCGTGATGATATTCCAAGGTTTGTTCAACGCAGATAGTGTTGTGAGGTCTGCTTGACTATAAGGGCGAAGAACGTGGTTCAAGAACGCCCAAAATGAGCAGGACTATCCCTAGCATTCTTTTCTCCCACCCAACCAGATTGTGAGATGAGCCGAAGATTGTGATTCTGACGTAAATCTCCCTGGTTATAGGTGTATTCAGCTTTTGCTCACCTGACATATTCGGGGATGGCATCCGAAAGACGAGGAC
This sequence comes from Termitomyces sp. T69sscA, assembly GCA_017657225.1. Taxonomy (NCBI): domain Eukaryota; kingdom Fungi; phylum Basidiomycota; class Agaricomycetes; order Agaricales; family Lyophyllaceae; genus Termitomyces; species Termitomyces sp. T69sscA. Next base: position 8,000 of record JAGGAQ010006469.1, read on the forward strand.
TATCACTGTTACGTCTGAGTCTCTCCAATTCTGCAGTTGCGTCACTTACAACCGATAGCCCATTGTTGCCTAAACCCTGACTGTTGAAGATATGCCCAGAGAAAGGTATGTTAATGCGCCATTGTCAAAAGCGATACTGGGAACATCGTGCAGTCTCCCTCTCTTTGCTTTGATCATCGGAATAGATAAGTACGCAGATTCCGGTATCAACGACCTTCACGCTGCGGTGAAGGACGCAGAGGATGTCAGAGAATTTCTTATTTGTAGACTTGGTGTCTCGCAGAATCGTATCGCTTATCTGCGTGATGAGGAAGCGACGCGGGAGGCTATCATAAAGGTTATGGAAGATCTTGCTAATGATTCAGCAATCAGTAAAGATGATCCCATCCTCATTTATTATGCCGGACATGGCGCTGAAGCAGATCCACCGGATCGCCATTGGCCGACCAGCAGTGAAAATGGAAAAGTCCAGATGCTCCTACCTCATGATTTCGTAAAGAACCCAGAAGGGTCGGAGGACATTCGAGGCCAAGGAATTCTCGACATAAAAATATCCTCAATTCTCTCGAAAATTGCCAGAAACAAGTCAAATAATATTGTTAGTCATTCCTCGTCAATTGCTGAGATTTCACACTGAATTGAACAGACTGTCATCCTTGACTGTTGCCATTCTGGATCTGGGACGAGAGATACTAATGGTTTAACTGTCCGTGGTGTCAACTTGCCTACTGACTATGTTGTCCCTGCCAATCTCCTTGAGCATCCACAGAGTGGAGGCCTGGATACACACGTTTTGTTAGCAGCTTGTGAACGAGGTCGGCAAGCTTTTGAGAATGAAGTTCATGGACTTTTCACCGAGGAGCTTCTACTCCTGCTAACGAAGGAAGACATCAACAGACTCAGTTATAAGGATATAATAATGCGTATACGCCATCTTCCATCGTAAGTCAATCTCTTTTACCTGTCTCAAATAGTGCTTCTAATGCCTGCGTTTTAGGCAGGCTCCACAGTGCGAAGGTGTCTATTCGGATCGCATCATCTTCACAGTTGAAGATAGACCGCGTCCCGCGGTGTATGATATTAAACCAATTCCCGGAATGACAAATCAATTCACCTTTGACTCAGCAGGTCAAGCACATGGCGTAACGATTGGAGACAAGTTCGCTGTTCATTCAGACAAACATTTAAATTCCTTGATTGGTTACGTTGTTGTTTCGAAATCGACCTCGTTCTCTTCTGAATGTTCTGCTGAAGTTCCATTACCAATCTTCCATGTTGCATATGCAGTCCAAGTATCAACTCTTCGTCTATCTATAGATCGAAAAGATCCGTCTTACGCACGGCTCGTCCAATCGATTGGACCTCTACTGGCCAATACTAGTATGCATTCTGTCCAGCTTGTAGACGCTGGAAAAGGGCAGGATCTCAGTATGAGCACATATAACGGGCGGGTTCGGTTCGGAATCGAGAACAAAATATGCCGCCAGTATGGCTTGACACGCATGCCATACGACGTCGCAGTCGACGATACTGACAAGGTCCTTTCAATCCTACGTTGTGCTTCCGACTTCTACTCTCGTCTGGATCTGAGTCACCCAAACAAAGGCAATTCTTTGAAAGGAAAGGTCCATGTGGGGTGTCATAAAATCAGAATAAGCGACACCACGGACGATCTGGAGCGTGGGCATGCCTACGTTCCCGAGAGTGCAAATCTGAACAAGGAAGGATTCATCGACATTGGAGACGATCTAGGCGAGGACGTACCTTATGGTTACAAGATTTCGAACAGTCTCAACCTTCCGCTATATGTGGCACTGTTCTATTTTGATATGAGTGATTTAAGTATTGGTGACTCCTGCACTATTCCTTTTGAACCGATTCTAACGGAGGCCCTCTCAAGAACCATACTATAACCCCCCAACGGCCAATAACGGAGAAGTCGACGTCCCCCTCCCGCCAAGGCGTTCCCTGACCATTGGGTTTGGTGATGGTGGCTGGCCCGCCCGTACGTACCTTCTCAGAAAAAATCAAACTATCGACGTCGGATTCCTGAAACTCTACGTCTCAACAAAGTATATCGACTATTCCAGTATTTGTCAAAAATCACCTTTCGAAAAGGGCCATGCACGAGCCACTGGTATCTTCAAAATGAGGCCCAAAGAAGTCTGGAGTACGATGATCATTCCCGTTGTTCAGGGAAGGTGTATTGGATCAGGTTAATTGGTAGAAAAGATTAAAGGCTTTGCCGTACTCAGGCTATCAAACAGGTTGTTGCAGTATTCTGAGAAATTTGATGATTTGAAGCCTTGTCTTGAGGAAATCATTGACTAGCTTTCGGTCATCATACTGTAATGTATATCTCAAATTCTATCTCATTATTACCTCACATTTTTGTTATACTAACACCACAAAAATCTATTGCTTACAACATGCAGACTACACCTTCCAATATGAAATCCCAGAAGATGTCATTCATCATTGACTGAAGGGTGGCAGAGCTGTTGGTGAGCCCAAATAATATGACTAAGGGTTCAAAGAGTCGATGGTTGGTCCAGAACACAGCCTTCCTTTGGTGAAATAGCTAGCCCCCTCAAAGATTGTTGATGAGCTCTAAAATGAGTGGGAGAGGAGAGTGGTTTTTCATGGTCATAGCATTGAGAACACAGTAATCTTGCACTAGGTAGAGTGAGCCATTCTTTTTTTGAATAAAGAACACTGAAGAAGCAATGGGTGACTTGGAAGGGCAGATACAGCCAGAGTCAAGATTCTCTTGAAAGAACATGTTTGACTTGTTCTGCTCCTTAGGTGTGAGGGAGTAGACCTTGCAGCTAAAGGGCATGGAGTGATGGCATTGTCACGACCCGCTACCGACCCCCAGGACTCAGCCCCGGCCCTGGGACTCCAACCCTCCCAAAACCACCCCCACGACCGCCCTGGGCCCGGACCGCTACCCGGCCAACTCCCCTGGCCATCACCGGCCATCACTGCCTGTCAACGCCACCAGCCACCGCCACTCGCAGCACTCCCCAGCCATCACCGCCATGACCACCACATCAGCGCCGGCACCACCCATCACCCCTGGCCCGCGCCAAGACCCCCATCGCACATCATGATCACGCATCACTGCTGACCCGACCCCCGCATGCCACGCCCCGCTCCCGCTCCCCCTCACCGCCCCACCACCACGTGTCTCTGCGTTTCCAGTGTGAGACCTCTGCGCTGCGCAACATGTCTCAATCTTGCCCCGCCCTGCATGGCCCCTGGGTCTCACCCCAAGCCCCGGCGCCGCAACCTGCTGCTAGGTACTCTAGTCTTGATATTACCGTAACTTCGTCTTGTTTGTTGTGTTCTCATCTCTGTTTCATTTTCTTGTGCGCCCCGGTCTCTTTATTTCTACTTGCTTCTTTTCTCGTCGTACTCATCTCGTTTCGTCTCTCTGTCTCGTCTCCACTCGCCTCGTACTCCCAATCTATTCTAATTGTTCTCCTTTCCCTTTTTACTCTAAGTTCTCTTGGTTCTCTGTTCCCAGCTCCTCGTTTCAACTTAATCATTTCCATCTCCCATTATCTTATCTCGACTCTTTCCCCTTTTGGCTGTTTAACTTCCCCGGTTCTGTTTCCATCCCCGTGCCTGATTATCTCTTGATCCCCGGGACTTGCTCGCTCACCGGCGCTCGCTCGTCTCATCCTCTTGCACCCCCAGGACTCATGCCAACCCCTGGGACTCGTCCTCCACCCTCCCTGGCACTCATCTCACTCACCGGTGCTACCGGCCCTCCTCCACACACCGCCCCCACCCTGCTTCGGTCTCCTACACCTCGTGCTCCTCCCGGTGCTCTGCATCTGTGTACATGGTGATTATCATGTAAGGTGTTTGCCCAGTAGACTGAGCCCCCGTGGTCAGCGGAACCTGACAGGCATGGTCTCACTAGTTGCAAGACAACTATTATGCCAATATGTTGTAGCATCTGCTTTATTTGCCACCTTGCTATGCCTAGACATAGAAATTGAGATGACAGACACAACAGACCCACTATATTGTTGCCTTCTCAAAGGCAGTGCCATCTAGACACAGAGTTTGTGAAGCAGCAGGGCCTGACCACTGTTGGAATATGGGGCCACGGACACCATGAGCATACCACTACATCACCTCATCACAATTCACCCTTGCTAATAATCACATCCCATTGTCATGGCTATGGACAAAGCATTAGAATTAGATTATATACCAGCTACCTATGGTCAAGCACCCTCAGTTGTTTCTATACAGACTGAGGGTGAGTTTCTATTATTTGTTTACTTACCTTGGATTAGATTAGACACTAATTATGTCTGTATACTTTTAGGTCACACTAGTCCAGATTCTAACAACCACATGAACCCTCGTCAAGCCCATTTTAGTGTTCAACATTGATAGAACACTCAACAAAGCTAGTACCATCAGCTCTATAGTCAACTTGGTGCTCTGCTACCAATCTCATGCTAAGCAGGCTGTCTTTGCAGTCACTAGTCTAGGCAAGCAAAACATGATTCTCAGCTGCACCTAACTCTAGAAGCACAATCCCAAGGTAGATTATGAACATGAGCTGGTGCCTCAGGAGATACTTTGCATGCATGCACAGCAGAGGCCAAGGAAAAGTGCTAGTTAGAGGTGCAAGAGTGTGCTGTTATCTAGGCTTGCTAGATGGGTCATCTGCCCTTTGCCAACTTGGACCTGCTTGATCTGTCTTCTTGGAATTTCTTTATAGAGAAAGAGGGCCCCTACAAGGACAACTGTAGTAGTAGTGGTATAATGCCTGGTAAAGAGGGCCAGGACAGGTTCTAGAGCATTCTAGATCTGAGGCTCTCTCACAAGGTTCTAGAGGTAGAAGACTGGATTTATGCCACTATATTGCACACCTCTCTCAGAGACTGGCCCAAGCCTTTGCTGCAGACTCTTAGCTCCAAGGCTTCCATGATGCAGTGCCAGATACTTCTACAACTCTGAGAATGTGTTCTTCAAAGTGCTCTCAAAAGTTCTCAAGTGGAGGGGCCACATGAACAGATTTCCAGAGCTGGAGGGGAATTTTGTACATCTGGAGGGGTGCTGATAGGTTCAGTCTCAGAGTGGTCAATATGGTGATCTGTATTAGGAATAAGGAGACATGCAAACCAGTTAGCATCAGGTGATGGAGGTGCGCTTTCCATTCATTGCTTGACTAAAAATTCTGCTCTAGGACAGGAAGGGAGAAGGGAAGCACACATGTCACTTTCCTCTGGGGTTGGTGCATTAGATGAGAGGTCTTCAGCAGCATCTTTGGCAGCCAGCAGCTATAAGAAGAGGTCTTCTTGCTCTGCTGCTGAGAAGTAGCACACCTCCATGCCCAGTGAGCAATACTGTCACGACCCGCTACCGACCCCCGGGACTTAGCCCCGGCCCCAGGACTCCAGCGCTCCCAATACCACCCCCATAGCCGCCCCGGGCCCGGACCGCTACCCAGCCAACTCCCCCGGCCATCACCGGCCATCACCGCCCGTCAATGCCACAGCCACCGCCACTCGCGGCACCTCCTGGCCATCACCGCCGTGACCGCCACATCAGCGCCGGGTCTCGGCTATCACGTCACATCAGCGCCGGCACCACCTGTCACCCCCGACTCGCGCCGAGACCCCCCATCACGCATCACGATCACGCATCACTGCCGCTGACCTCCGCTCGCCATGCCCTGCTCCCGCTCCCCCCTCACAGTACCACCACCGCGTGTCTCTGCGCTTCCACTGTGAGACCTCTGCGCGACATGTCTTGGCCTTGCCCCGTCCCACGCGGCCCCCGGGTCTCATCCCAAGCCCCGGCGCCGCGACCTGCTGCTGGAACCCAGGCCTGACCCCCGGGCCATACGTACCACGTAGTATATAAGGCGCAGAGTAGTAAGTAGATACTCTAGTCTTGATATT
>JAGGAQ010006470.1:0-13914 GCA_017657225.1 Termitomyces sp. T69sscA
TGTGATTCTTTGACCATTAAATTCATACCAGCCATCTCGGAGACGTGCTTGCTTTCCTCCAGGGTTCACATTCATGCAGTTTGCAACCAGGGCATCTTCAGCATATGCTGAATGGCCTTGAGAATTGTCAACCATGAGTAGTGCTTGATAACCTGGTCCATGGGCCCTTTCAAATGCCGGAATGATTTTTTCTTTCAACTAAATAATTGTTCATGAGTATATTTGAGAACAAAAAATCCCATCTCTTACCTGTGTGCAGAACATGTCACCTATCCAATATCCATCATAATTCTTCCCATACTCCAAAGTCTGACTTGCTTCAAATAACCAACCAACTGTTGAACAAATCACATCACTTTGATGGAGACCACAACCCACTCCTTTCTTTCTCAGTTTGTGTTGATCGTCAAGAACCCAGCTTTTAGAGACTGTGTCATGTGCTTGTGAAGTCATCTCATCTTGAGCCACAAGAACTAGTGGACGTTCAACAAAGTTTTGAGGTATGATGGGAGTATCCACATCCTCCACAGTGTAATGAATCAAACGGGGGAAGTAATCCTTCATTTGAGGTAAGAAGACTTTGTTTCGGTACTCCAGAACATCAGGTCGGTCATGTCCATCAAAGTAAAGTCCCTTCTTGTATCCAATATATTGGAATCCTTCTTTGTGAAGCCATCATTGGGCAGTCCTGATGGAAACACCCTTTTTGACTTTCATCTGGATGCATGGGAAGAGTTCAAGTTCCATATACTTCTTTAAGCCACACAGCATCTCCTCCTTCACGATGTGGCAAAGATACTTGTCTGCAGCATGAGGAACAAGTGTTCCAGCTGTGAACTCCTGCAATTTTGATGGACTTATGGACCATTTGTTTGATTGAATATAAGCTCGCATCTCAGCACAGATTATGGGATCATCCAATACAGAGTCAATCTTTGCATGACGTCCTCTGTGTGACTGAGGAAGAGCGCAATTCTTGATCCATTCATTTGTCCACTCACGCAGCATCCTCCCACCCCATTTCACAGCAAAACCGTGGCTCTCAGCAGCTTTTAGAGATGCATCCACAGATAATCAGCCATTTTTGATCACCATGCGCAAGAAGCTCTGCATTGCAAGGGCACGATATGACTGAAGCCCCTTTGGACCACCCTCAAAGTTTGTCTTTTTCGACTTGATATGTTTCTCAAGATCACCAAGGGCCTTCTCCAGATCTCTGTATTTTTCAGCTCGCTTACGCTGGCATTGTTCACAGACTGGAACCTCAAGACAACAATGCTTTGGTGGGTGAGCAATTGGCAATCAGGATCATGATGGAGTACTTTCAACAACTGGAATAGACTTGATTACATTGGACTCGGTACTGTCACTTTCAAGTTCTCCTTCATCTTCGTCATTGGCCTCATAATTCCCAGTGTCGTCATCAGAAAAGTACACAAGTTCTGCAGGTGTATACTGCTTGGGAACTGAAGACTTATTGGTGGAACTGATTCCTGGAGTGTTGGGAGAAGCAGGCTTTGCCACAAAGTACTTGTGCATGAACACAACCGTTGGATCAGTACTATTGGTGTCAGGTTTGGTGAGTTGTATTAATGATCCTTTCACTGAGTCAATTACTCACGAAGTCTTGATTTGTTCTCACAATACCTGTCGTTCTCGTGCCTTCTGTGCTTGGTACCAAATGTTCCTCTTGGAATGGCCATTATATCCCAGACCCCGGACTCCTTCTGCCTTCTTCCAGTCTTTTGCTGTCTTTGATGTCTGAATTTGCTTATACGGTGTTTTTCTCCCTGCCATTACAACAACATCCTCTTCACTGAACTCACTGACAGTCTCGAATCCATCATACAAACCATCCTGTGAGTCTGTCTCGTCGTTACTAGTCATGCCGTAATGATTAACCCCTCCTTGATATGCTGTCTCAGACTTGGAATCTGAGTCCACAACGATTGGTGATTGGGCTTGCGTGCATGGAGATCCAGGCTCAGCATCAATGGGAAGCATTGAAGATGGTTCTTGTCTTGTTTTCAATGCCTGGGCATGGGCTCGAGCTGCTGCAACATGCAGGTACTGTTTTTTTGACGGCATTTGTGTGTAAATGTAGAAGAAAAATCAAATTCCTATATTGTCAACTACCCTCTGCTGTCAAGTACATGGTTCGAACCACTAACATGGCAAATTTTAAAAAAAAATTCTGGCTTCTGGCCGATTTTGCCGCTGTTACACTTTTGTGGTGACTAAGTGACCTGCACCATAGCAGGAGTGCAGGCTGGTGCTACCAAGAGGCATCCATGTCCATGGGAATACCTGGAGGCAGAGGTCATGGTGCAAGAATGGTCAGAGCAGGGGCAGGTATTGAAGGTGTGGAGAATGGGTTCTGAAAACTCACTGCTGAAGTGGAGCAGTGAGTGAAATGCATCTGACATTACTCATGCCTAATTTCCATGAGCTGCCACTGGTTCTGGGCCACCTTGTACCAGATGTGCTCAATCAACATGGGATGCAGGCCATCCTGGAACATGAAGCACAGTTGGAGACCACCTGGATAGACTGCTTGCTCATCTAGCACCTGGAAAGACTTGATGTATTTGTTAGCATCCACTTCCCCTGTCTGTATTGGTCTTGTTGCACAGCACTAATGCAGCAGATTTGGTGAGGTCAATTGGAAAAAACTTTGTTCAGAAGTCCTTTTCAAAGGCTGCTCAATCTGCAAAGCTGCTGACACCTCCAAGACATTAGAAAACACAAAGTGCATAGATGGAGGCCCATCCAGCCTTCATGTATGACAGCAGCCAAGCTATTTTCAGTGCATCACAGTCAAAGGCATCTCTGCTGAGGTGAATTTAGATGAGACAGAACTGAAGGAAGCACTCCACAAAGGCACGGTCACTATTGTATGTGTCTAGGAGTGCAAGATGTGGAATTTGATATCAAAGGCACCATCAATTACAAACTACAATATGGCAGCCCCAGATATATCGGCTACATACCATGCAGTTACTATAGTCAGATTTTGCTGTGGACATTGACACTTGCAAATCAATATCTGGAGGGGTCTACACCCAGGCAGGAGGTCCCACATGCTGAAGCGCAAAATTCCATGACACAGTATCCATGTCAACAATGGAGGCCAAGTATATCACGTTGGGAAGAGTGGGGGAGCAGATACAGTGGATGTATGCAGTACTTGTGGAAATTGGCATGGCAGTACCATTACCAGCATCCTTGAAAGGCAACAATAATGGCTCAATCGCAATCACGGAAAACAAATGAAACCACAACTGAGTAGAGCATATCGATGTAAAACACCACTTCATACATAGCGCAGTCGAGGAAGGGAGGATCAAGATCGATTACGTGCCTAGTTCCAACAAGATCGCCGATTTATTCACCAAACCATTGGCCCGACCACAACACCATAAACTCTGCTCCGCCCTCCGCCTATGCGAGTGACGAACTACGATGCGTACCACGAGTCCGGGGGAGTGTTGATGAAAGGATTCGCGGAGTAAGCGCCACCCCACGTCTTGATGTCACATGGTACCAAAAGTCGGAGGGAGAGGGAAAACTTACAGAGAAAAGAACTATACAGTTTTTGTGGATATACTGATCGGACACGGAGACAAAGCACCTCGGTCGTTTTACCACATCGACTGAGTGTTTCTGTTAACATAGTTAACATTGTAACCAGGTGGTTGCGATTGGTCCAGTGGCGGCCATAATCGTGGCGTATTGTGTGGATGACGTCACGCGTCACTTGACACGTGATCAAATCTTCGACGCGACCAGGTCGGACATTTGAGTCCTTTTCACCACTTTCGACAACTACAACGGTCAGCGGGGTGAGCACAGTTGTTGGCCTCTGGAAGACATAACAAATTGCCAGACGTAATCCGATCTTTCCTTATGCCGAATTTCTTCGCCCGCATCCGGGAGTGGCCAAGGCGAGGTCCTCGGCTTCGAACAAGCGCGGACAGCCCACTTTTTGATCGCGAGAACTTTGCCCCTCAATTAGGCAGAAAGATTCATCCAGACCTCAATTCTCTATTGGAGCAAGAAAATCGTAATGTTACTTATGCTGTTCCTGATGATCCATTTGCTGCGAAAACGATGCACATGCCACCTCAAGAAAGTCCGCATATAATCCCCCTAACACCCAGTACTCGAAAGCGCTCTTACGATACCAGTGTATTGATCACTGGTAAAATCTATTTCCCGACTGATTTTATCTCACTTATCATGTGTGGTTGCAGTGGACTCGACGGAGAACGACTGTAAAAAACCTGACCAATCTATGTCGAGTTCAACTGTTTCTAATATGACCGGAATTAACGCATCTGGAGAGACCTTCGGTCCGCGACGCTTGGCTCACCGCGGTCCAAATAATGCCGCCAAGACACCGACGACCCCAGCTTCCCAAGATGCGCAAACCAATTCACAGAGGACTACTCCACGATCGGCATCTGACCAGTCGCATAGTGGACGTAGCCGTGGCAATACAGTATCTTCTTCAAATACTTTTGGAGTTCCGTCACCAAAGTCAATACCGGTAAAACGCCGCAAACCATCAATGTCAAGCACAGGACTTCCGCCTTTACCACCCCTGGACCACCCTGCGTTTAAGACAGCCACAGTCAACAGGGACATATCTCTTGTGAATCGGAATGTTACTGGGATGTCTGCTTTCGAGCACGATGAAATGGGACAATCAAAGATTACGCGTCACTCGCATTCCCTGCCTTCCCTTTCACACCTCAAGACAGCCCCCTCAGACTTCAGTAGAAAGCGCACAAGGACACAATCACAAAGCAGAAGATATGAATTCTTTTCCGAAGCCAAATCAAGTACACCGCTTTCACGACGTCAAACACACAAACGGTCACACAGCAATGTTAGCCAGAGTAGCAGCAGGCGAGCCAGTGCTGAGTTCAGCGCCGAACAGGCATCGTCAGCGAGTCAAAAAAGCGGCTTAGGCAGTAGCTGGCAAGTTCAAGTGTCGCGAGAAATGGTAAGACTTGCTCTCGGACAAGACTTAGGATGGTCGGATAAATGCGTCGGGCCGCTCGGAGCTGTTACCAGATCGGATCAGACACGAGAGAACCGCGTGGGTATTTCCTACTTTTCCATCAATCTCCTTGTTTCCCCTCACCACCTCTATATCTCCTAATCTCTTTTTCTCTTCTTTTTCTTTTTGGATTTACGGAATCGTTCACAGCATACAACTGCTGGTACGACGACTCTGGGATCGCCATTTTTGTTTCAAGGTATGTAGCCGACTTCTTGCCCATCGTTTATCGACACGTGCAGTCCTGACCTTCGTCTTCAAGTCGCCCACACGCACCACACACCTGCTGCGAAACACTGCGGCACGACATCAGGACCCCTTTATCAAGGCACTTTTGAGCAAAAAAGCTCACACATAGCTATGTCGAAGAACAACTCACAAATCTCATCACCTGCAACTCAGTCACATTCGCCGGAACGCTCTCGTACTCCGTCGCCTCCCTCGAAACTCAACACGGTCGCTTTCACTAGCTCTGCTGTACCTTCGACATCACATCTCGTCCCCCCATCGCTATCTTTTACTGCCGCTACCCCTGAGGCATCTCCTGTCACCCCTATCCTTCGCTCTTCTGCCCTTATCACTTCGACGGAACCCGTCAGCTCAGTTCTACGCGCTCCTTCGTCTTCGAGTGCATCTACGGAGAGGCCGGCTTCCTCGAAAGGCAAACGAAAAGCCGATGAGGCTGGCGTGGGAGTCGGGGGAACGCCACCGAAGGAAGCGAAAGAGCCCAGGGCCACCTTTGCTATCGAACCCCGACGTAAGATTGATTCTGCATTTAACCTTTCACAAATTCGAGCTTAATGACACGTTAAATTAGGCCATCGTGCCTCGGCAAATTCAAACGCGACAAGCAACGCGCCCTCTTCATATCATCGTAAACGGGCCCGTCTGTCCGCACCGCAAGAGTCGCGTCCGAATTCTTGCGCGTCCAATTCGTCAAACCAAACTAAAAATCAGAATGCAGCAACCACGGGTTCATGGTCGAGCAAGATGAGCAAGAATAGCGGATTTGTCGCTCCGCATCATACCCCGAGCCTGCGACCGGTGCCAACCTCGTACCACACCCCTCAGCGGGAATCATCGCGTCGCAGCATCTCGCAGGCTTCCATACCCATGTCCGCGCTTATATCCCCGCACGCGCCCTCGATCAGCCCCTCTACGACGTTCCACATGCGCGACCCCCGCAAGCCTGCGCCCATTCAGAGTACGTCCTGGTCCCTTTCGTTGCCGGTGGGTAGTGCAGAGCCTGGCGAGGGCTGGCGTGGGTGGATAGACCGCGGAGGCAGCCCGTTGCACGCGTGGCTCTTCTTCGTGGGTTTTGTGTTGTTCCCGCTGTGGTGGGTCGCGTCATGCATGAGGATACCCAAGACGCGGACGCTTGATGGGCAGGAGAAGGGTGTTGTTATGATTGATGACCCTCAGGTTGAACACGGTGCGTCGCGTTCATTTTAAATCTTTCGTGCTCATCGTTTATGATGCTCTGTAGACGCAAAGTCGTGGCGCCTACGCTGTCGCGTCATGGCTGTGATATCGTTTTTCACGTATATTCCTTTTATCGTCTGTGTCGCTGTGTTTGCTTAGCATCTCGGCTTGGATACCCCTATCCCTAGATTCTTGGCGCGACTATTCATGATCTTGCATCGATTACGTTCCGTCACAGGCTTCCGTCCAGCTGTATCATACCACTCTACGGCGATTATGAATCCACCTCTCGCATCGTGAACACTCGATTGTACACACGACACTGTCAGTTGTGTATTGTATATATCCACCGTCACTCTTTTATCACGCTCTTTTTTTTCGCTATGGCATGTCTACCTTCTACGCTAGATACGTTGTCGCGACCTGTTTGTAGTTTTTTCTGTCGAATGTTATGTTGTATATCAAACCCCCTTGTGGTCGCAGAGAAATCAAACAGCAAGCCGTTAATCAAGTATCCATACTTTGACATTTTTTTATTAACGGAAACAATATTCATATACTATATAGATACTGGTAGGTCTTCCATTATGCAAGACTCCTGTGGGTTAGCAATGTTCCTTGGAAAGCGTATTGGCCGATAGCAATTTATAAAGTTAAAAGGTAGATAATAACGATAGCGATGTTGTTACGTGTATTCTTTTCAGTTCACCAGAAGCGAATGCTGATAGGCTCCTTGCCATCGATAAGTCTCCGATGATTGATGTTGCTCGTGAATGACGACCACTAGACGCTATTTAGCCATGAACGTTTAATACAAACACAGAAGCACTCACGCCATTCCCAACAAACACCGCAGCCTTGCGAGCGATATCCATATCGACTGCCATGTTCGTGTCGAGGCCCTCACTGTCCAGCTCGAGATCATTACTCGTAATGATCGTATTCCACCCGTCCTTCCGTAGCGCGGTCTTGAGCTTGTCCATCCACTCGCCCTTCTCGTTCGTCAGCAGATACATGATATCCAGCGTGCGTCGTGCACCACGGGCGGCCTGGACATAGTCGTCGCGCGAGTCCCGTGCCTTCTTAATGATCAGATCAAAATCCGGCAAACACCTCTGCGCGTGCGCGGCAAAGTACTCTGTGGAGTTCCAGGGGATGCCGGGGTCGATGCGGAAGGGGTCGGGGAGCTGCGGGAGGAGGTTCCAGCTGTAGAACGTGGAGTTCCAGTAGGCGAGGTGCGTGCAGGCGCCCTTGAAGTCGCCGCGCCGGATGTGCATCGCGAGCATGCGGGCGTAGGGGTCGGCGCTGACGGGGTGGGCGGGGCGCGGGCCGCGCGGGACGAAGAGGTACTCGTTGCGCTTGACGGCAGCGCCGACGATGGGGGACGTCGTGAGGAGGCGGGAGGTCGGGGACTTGGAGAAGGAGTCCCAGAGGGAGAGCACGCGGTCGGAGCCCCACAGCCACAGGTCGAAGGTCTGCGGGAAGTCGTCGTCGCCGGAGGCCTGGACTTCGATGCAGAGCTCGGGAGCGTCGCGGAGGAGTTGGGCCCAGTGGTCGAAGACTTCGCTGCCCTGCTTCAGCTTGAGCGCGGGCTTGACGTCGCCTGTGTAGATGATGCGCCGCTCGTTCGTTGAGCAGACCTTGTCGAAGTATTTTGCAGAGACGGAGCGCGGGGCGTCGTCGCCCTCGTCGAATGGCTGGCCGACGACGGTGCCGCCGATGAGTGCGCCGAGTGGAGTGCGGGGTGGGTTCTGCAGGCGCTGGCTCTCGGGCCACGGATAGTATTCGGGCTTCCAAACGTAGTCCTGGAAGACGTATGCCCGTTTCGAAGCGTACGCGAGATGTGCGTTCATCAGACTGCGAAAAACGTCAAGTTTAGGTCGAAGCAACTGCACTGGAGACTTGCACTTCGTTCAGGACATTGTTCCAGCCAAGCATGACGATCTGGTTCGAAAATTTGACATAGCGGCCACTCTTTCCCTCGGGGAACGGGAGGTCGAGGTCGTGTTGGGGCAGGTTGTCTTCCCATCTGCGCAGGCTCTCGTACGTGGGTGGCGGGACCTTGAGCTGCGCCGATGGCTCTTCCTCAATTTGAGGCTGCTCCTCATCGACTTTGGGTTGCTCATCGTATATCTGGGATGGCTCAAGGAAACGACGGTAGGTTGTGGTCGGGTTGGCAAGGAATAGGAGAAAGATGAAGCTGACAGCGAAGCCGACGATAAGCTTGAACTTGTGACGTGAACAAATCGCCCTGGCCGAGTGAGACAGCCTAGAATGCCCAACTTCAGGAAAATTCTATAGTCGGTCTCACACTTACATGACGCCACTGACGGCTGGAGCTTCTGTAAATGATTTGTACTGCTTCTGTCGTTTCGTTGATCGTTCACTTGTTTTTCTGATCCTATCAATTTTCTTATCAATGGAAGAACATTAGAAGTTGCATGTGATCATAATAGATTGCAATGATGTCAGTAGGTCAGAAGCAAGCCCCTATTACCTCAGCGCCCAAAAATGCATAAAGTCGCCACTCTTTGCACTTTTGCCTCCCAAACAAACCATTCATAAACCACCATTTTGACACAACCAAACATCACCATGACCACTCACCGTCTTTCCTCACCATCATTCTCGGCCACATCCGCCGAGCACGAAGGTATGCAAACCCTCTCCCACGCGCGCCGCGAGCGCTGTGGCGTTCCTTCTCCCAACCACCCTGCACCTCCTAATCTCGATGGGAAGCCTCAAGGGCACACCCAACCCACCGCCGGGACACTCCCGCGCAGAGTCCGGGGCGTGCGCATCGTGCCCAAACCCATCCTCGAGCTCGTCCGCATGCACCCTAATTTAAAGCTTGACGAGTTCCAAAGCGGCGCTGGCTTCTTTGTCCCCGCAATGCGCTCGCGTAGGCGTTTCCCATTTCGCCCGCGCACGCTTAACGAGCGTCGTGGGGTTACTCTTTTTATTTCTTTTGCACCTCCCATTCTTGGTGGGCAGCCCAAAGGGCATTTGCAGCCCACCGTGGGGAATCTTCCGCGCAGACGCAGAGCGACTGTTGCGCCCCTTATTCAGCCTGCGCAAGTGAGCACCGCAGCCCCAGTTGAAATAAAGAACAGGGGCTTTAATTTTGTCGCATGATGGAAAGGATACAGAATATAATCCATTACTTCCTTTTCCCCCTAATTTTGAAATATATCTTTAATTCCTTTTTACTGTGCAAATCCGAGAGATCTCTAAACAAACACAGGCCCTCAATGAAGCACCTCCTTTTTTCGCTCGAACGCTGAATATGTCTGTCTTTATTAGCCTTAACATCGATTCTTGGTGTGCGCTCACTGTAGTTTCCACAAGTGATGCAAGGCTGAGTTAACTCCTTGGCGCCCACTGCTATTCTGTTGGCGTTGCAATCTGTCAGGGCACCCAAAGTCTTAGAAGAAACCAGCTTCCAGTAATTGTTCATACCTCTGATGCTTAGATTCTCAACCTTTATCTATCTTCTAATATTGGGGCAACCTCGAAGCGTAGTGTTTTATCTTCGGGTTACCTGCCCCTTCGGCCGGTTTGTTCTCACGCCTCCTTTTCCATAAGCGCGCGCATGAAATCCCAAACCATTGCGGTAGCCAGGCAGGGATAACAGATACCACCAGAGGCTAATATTTCACTCATCTCAATGCCATCAGCGAATGGGACCAGGCTTCAATGGACGACTTCAATGCCTACATCATAGGCACAAGATCATTGAAGTAGGTATTGATTCTTAAATGAGATACTAGAGTAGTTGGTAAGCCACAAATCTAAGACTCTTCCCCATTTCATATTGATTAAATAACAGTTGTTGACCTTGTTAACGGTGGACACTGGCTATCTCCTTTTACTCATTCTAAGACTTTGATTACATATATCAGTTTATTCATAGTGTCCAATGGAAGAATGACACAGAGTGCTGTGAGGCGCGAGAAACAATCAGACTCGTGGCAAAGTACCCATTCCTCACCTCAAACGCTTGCCTTACCGACGTTGCGCACCCTTACAAGCCCCTCAACAATGTCAATGTTCTCAAATGCTAGGAATTTCGCTGTCAATGGTGGTGACTTTACAGTAACGCAAAATAACTACTACTTAGACTCAAACCCTGGTAAGCGCTGCGCATTCACTCTTCAGACGCATACGCTGAGCGCAAGTCAGTCATTGCGAAAATATATGATGCTTCTGCCCCGGGTGCCCTGTTTGACTCGCAGGACCGTTTACCACTCCTGCAGGTAGGCCTCGAAGCACAGACAAGAACTGCACAAACAGCATGGCAATGGTTCACTGCTCCCGAGAGCAAACCCCTGCTTTCGATCCATGCCTCTTCGCAGCTTGTTAAATCAATGATTGCACACACTCTCGTCAAGAAATCAAAGAAACGCGGAGGGTTTGCGGCCAGCTTCTTCTTCACGTCACTGCGCGCAAACTGCAGCTCCGCCAAGTGCTTTGTTCCTACCATTGCAGTCCAGTTTATAAAGCACATCCCCGGCTTCTCCGATAGCCTTATCGAATCTATGCATCGAGAACCGTTCATCATCCAAGGATCTCCGCTGGAGATGCAGGTCGATCAACTCATCATAAAACCTCTCTACAATGTTACTGCGCGCGGCCCATTCCTCATCATCATCGACGCATTGGATAGATGCGCAAAAGAAGAAGACCGGCGCGAAATTTTGACTCAGATCTCACGCATTGTGCGCGCACATCAGGGCCTTCTACGCTTCGTCGTTCTCACTTCGGGGATGGAGCGTCTCTTCAACGAGCCCGAATTTCGTTCTATTGCTTATTCTCTGATGCTTCCCGATGGGATGAGCTCAGAGCCGGGCACTTATAGGGAAAAAATGGATTTCGATAAATGGGCGGGCGGGGCGAGGGAAACTTCTTTCAGAGCAACTTGCTTATATACTTCTGCCTCTTTTGTTTTCCCACGGCTTTCAATCTTTTTTTTTTTTTTAGCTGCTGACTAAGTTTTGATGTACGAATGCGGCATACCTCGCGTTTTCACCCCCCAGGTACTTATGTAAGATGTGGCAATGCTCTACCGATCAGCTCGGTCATCAATCCGGTCTTCTTCACTATTGCTGCTCGCTGAAAGTCTTCCGTCATACTTCAATAACTCTGTTTTGATAGTTCTTATATATCGTTGTTAATTGTTTCCCATGACCCTGAGAGTACCAACCAAGGCAATGAATGTAGGGAATCTGACATCATTTAATTCGCAGTGAATAATGATCAGTTAATCGTAGACTAAGTTCAAGGTCAAAAGATACACGAACACTAAGATATACGTAGGTTTATATACTTCTACATCACCGAGACATTTAGTAAGCAATCGCTTGCACGCACTCTGGCTGAGAAGTAGAAGAAACACAGACAGTTTTCAGCCAGCTTTCCTTTGCGCTATTGCGTGGAGAAAACTGTAGCTCTGCTGAGAGTTTGGTTCCTAACCACTGCAATATACCTCGTGGACAACATCCTAGGCTTCTACGATAGCCTTACCAAATCTGATTCTCCATCCTCTGAATATGGTTCCTCACTTGCGACACAGGTCGATCAACTCCCTCCATACTGTGCGCGGCTCATTCCAAATTACCATCAACGTTGTTGGCGAAATGCAAGGCGAAATGCAAGCGAGTAAGACCGGTACGAGAGTTTGACTCAGATATTGTGCATTGTCACCGTTTCAGAGGCCACTCACAACTCGAGCTTGTAGCAAAGTTGAGATCTGTTTCTTTTTTTGCGGTATCTTCACAGACTCAAGAGCAATAAAGACAAAGGAAGGATTTTTCCCCTTGGAACGGCCCATACTCAACAAACGTCGATTACTCGAACTTGTAGCAAAATTGAAATCTGTTTCTTTTCGCAGTATCTTCAGAGACTCAAGAGCAATAAAGTTGAAGAAAGAATTTTTCCCAGAACTTGGTAAGTCATCGGCTGCTTGGAAAAACTTCTCTATTTCAAGGTCCATGAACGGTGGATTGATGAGTATGCACTTCTCAAATCAATGTATTTGCCTTAGCATCTCGGACAATATTAATACGAAGGAATATCGCGAAGCTGAAAACGGTAAGCCGCGATATATGTTGAAAACGGTAGATATACCTTTGTATTGAATAAAACCAATGAACCCACATGGTGGGAAAACAACACGTCGACGACGAAAAGAAGTCAGACTGATACAAAAGGCGATGGCCGAGTGATGAGATCACAAATCCATCACGACATCAGAATCTCGACGTTCCGGACAGGTGGCTGTGCTCGGCGATGGCCGCCATCATGGATCACTGATCCGTGATGAAATCAAGATCTCGGTGATTGTATCACAATCTCAAAGTTGGCCAGGCAGGTGGCTGTGTCCGGCGATGGCTGCCATCACGGATCACTGACCCGGTGATGGGACATCAATCCTGACCAACAAACTTCTGATAACCGTACCTACCAACCACCACCACTACCTATGCTTACTCGCGGACCAACTGCTCCAATACCACGTGCACGAACCCGTAGGGGGAACAAACGGAGGGCGAGGAAAGGGGCCGGCCAGCTAAGATAGAGCTGGAGGAATGGTCTTGGCCAGAAGAAGGCTAAACCATTCCCCCAAGAGGGTCTGGACACGCCAAGGTGGTGGCAGCACCCCGGGTATACGAGAAAAAGCGGTGGAATCACACGAACAATGCCTGGTCTGTGCACATCACCGAGGAGTATAAAAAGGGAGGATTATTGGGAAGGCTGACAAGCAACTAGCTGCCACAGCACGGGATCCCCAGCGAGCGGATTCTTAGGCTCAGGAGCAGTAGTTAGTCTTCTTGGGAATATATTAGTTTTATTTGGGAACTGGACTGGGTTTGATTGCATTCCACTCTAGTGTGAATTAAAGACCTTTTTAAAACCAAATAAACTATATTGCTTTTACTACCTCAAAGTGCACATGCGTGTAACGTAGCCCGACGCAACCAAGTGAATAAGATTATCTTAATTGGATTAGATTATCTATTGATAAGATAAGATAATCTAATCTCGTGATAAGATATTTCCAATTTCGCATCATCTGGAGCCCACCATGAGGGGCTTTTTGTTGCACAAACACATGTTTTTAGGTCTCCATGAGGAGCCCACCCAAACAAAAGAAACATTAGTTTTACACCACCTGGGTCTTGGCCCGGTTCACCTAAGGTTACTAAACCAAGGGTAAAAATATCTGTCACTCCAAAAAGAAGAGAAACTCGTGCTTCTAGCAAGAGTACAGTTGCTGCTTTAGAGAACCCAGACGTTGTACTTAGAAAGTGAAAACTTCACACTGAAAAGCGCACGTCTCCTCCTCAAACAACACCAGCTGTTACATTTGTCTTGAAAACACCAAGTTCATCTCAGACTATGGAAGGACAACCTCAAATAGCACAACC
>JAGGAQ010006471.1:0-13867 GCA_017657225.1 Termitomyces sp. T69sscA
GCAAGGGCCCAGAGATTATAGTTAATAATAAAAAACCCTGCATGGACCATTAACTGACTGTTCCAGTTGAGGAACATATCAGTATAATACACTGCTCCACTGTCACTAGAACCATAGAACATAGGGAAAGTTGCAAGATGATCTGCTTGAATCATTGATTAAGTATGAATATATGTATTTGAACAAAACTCTACATCTACAGAAGCAATTCCATCAGACAAACTGACTAGGGCAATTAGCATTGCCTCTTCCACAGCCCAATGAGTTCCCCTGCCTTCTCACCTGACCTTGATGTCTGCGCTATGCCTGGCCAGTCTCTTCCAGTCCCTCCTGAACTGACAAAGCCATGATGTTTTGGGTTCAAGCTCTGCTGGAGTTGGCAAGGCCCTGAGCAAAGCTTTTGAAGAGAAAGTGACCATTACCCTCTTGTCAATCCCAGCCAGGCAGCCCAACTGAACATGAGCTCATCATGATCCATCTTTGGTAAGCAATCCAACATATGAGGTGAGCTGTGAGCTCTTAGTCTGCAATGTCAGGCAATTTGTTGGGAGACAATTCCTCTTTGTGCCTCACCCTCCCCCTAACATTGCTTGGGTAGCATTGTGTTGGAACCTGTACAGTATAGCAGCAATACCAGTGGTGCAACCAACACCTAGATTAGATGTGTATCAGTATAATCCTCACTAGCATGTAAATGGACTATATTTGTCTGTACCTAGATTGGATGTGTATCAGTATAATCTAAATACTCATTATCAGTATGTAAGATTATGTGCTTGATTGTAAGTAATGTACCCTCATACCCTCAGTAGTGTGTAAATGGACTGAGGGTACTCGGTGTGGGTTGTATTGTATATATAGGTAAGGGGAAAGCAAAGCATGGCCAAGGTGGCCAAGGTCAGTGAATATGTGTTGATAGGTTCTTTGTATTCATTACAATATCACATATCACATAGTTCCAACACTCCTCCTTACAATGAACCTATTGTCACTCCTCCTATGTGTATGGAGTCATGTGATACATAGCATTTGGTGGAGTTGTGTGAAGAGAGCCTTGAGCAGGGCCTTTGTAAACATGTTGGCAATGTAATCTCTTGTATTGACATACTTGATTGTGATTTTGCTAGTTTGGGCATGTTCCAAATAAAATGGTACTTGATGTCAAAGTGTTTGACTCTGGTGTATGCAGTAGGATCTTTGGACAGTGTGATTGCAGCTTTGTTATCATAGAAAAGGGTGGTAGGTCTCAATGTAAAGTCTCATCATTCTTGTACTGATTTGTAAGCCAACATGTATTCCACTTTGCAGGAGGATGTTGTGACTGTTTTCTACTTCCATACAGACCACAATATGGCACCTGTGCTGAGGGACCAGGTGTACCTGCTTTTGCTCCTCCAGGTGTCTGGACAACTTGCCCAGTCAGCATTGGTAAACCCTTGTAGAGTAATTGATGGTCCTCCCAGGCATGATTTAAGTTTTCTGGTACCTTGTGGATAGTACACAAGGCAGATTCTGGCATTCCAGTGCAAGCAGTTGTAGTTGTCAAGGAATTGTGATAGTTGTTGTATGGCATATGCGATATCAGGCTGCATAGCAATTGTAATATACAGAAGGCATTCAATGAGTGATCTGTATGGTAGTTTGCTAATATTGTCTTTCTCCTTCTCAGTCTGAGTGTTGCACTGTGGTTGCCTGAATTTGGATCCAGGTTCCATTGGTAGTGAGAGTGGGTGAGCTTCCTTCTGTCCAAATTGTTGTACAACTCTGTCAATGAAGGCTGTTTGAGAGAGAGTGACAGTCTGGTTCTCATGGTCCCAGTCTACTGACACACCAACAATGTAGCATGGGTGCCAAGGTCTGAAATTGTCCAGGCTTCTTGCATCTGCACCTTGAACCTGGCATTTTCATCTTCAGTGCTCACAATGCTGAGGAAATCATCATCGTGGACTGCCGCAATCACTGTGCCTGTTGGCAATCTCCTGTATTAGATACAGGACTCACATACCAGGCATGTAAAGCCTCAAATTATCATCTGTTTGTTTGGAGTCTTGTTTCAAATTCTCCCTGCTTGTTTCATCCTGTAGAGTCCATGCACTAGTTTGCACACCCAGTCCTCCTTTCCTTGCTCCTTGAATCCTTCTAGTTGCTCCATATACTGTACTTTGTCCTTATGTAGAATTCCATACAGAAAAGCTGTTTTGACATTGATCTGTGCAGCATCTCATCCTTTGGCAGCCATGATGTGGAGGAGTATGTGCCATGACTTCATGCATGCAGTAGGTGAGGTAGTTTTGTTGCAGTCCTTCCCATACACCTGTTCATAGCCCTTAAAAACAAGGTGTACCTTATACTAGATAGGCTTTCCATGCTCATCTCTTTTTATCTTGAAGATTGGCCTCCCTTTTTGTATTTTCTGTCCTGGAGGAACCAATGAGCAAGGAACGAGATGGTATACCTTCATGTCCTTCAAAGACTTTATCTCTTCTTGGTAGGCTTCCTCCCACTTTGCTGCATCTGGGCCACTTTGAGCTTCCTTCCACGTTTTTGGTTCTTCCTCTATGTCAATCACCAAAGGCTCCAGGTTGCTTGGTTGAAGTATGGCTACAAGTATATGATTGTGATTGATATTGGGGTCATTGTTTGTAGGCATGGGCACTTGTTCCTCAGCAAGTTCCCACACTTGTCTCCTCTTCTCTGCTCTCAACTCCTTTAGTTCTGCCTTGCTGCATCTTACCTTGCTCATCACTTCCTCCAATTGAGCCAGGCATTGTTTGCCTTTGGTCATGGGCTTTTCAGTAGGTTGGCATATGAACTGGAGGACAACATAGGAAAAGAATGGTTGAAATTTTAAGAAGTTTTTTTTTCCCTTTTATTGCATATGGAGCTTCTTGATGGCCAACAGACTTTGACTTCAACACCAGAAGCCACACAGCCACTAACAATCACCACATGTCTCAAGGGTCTTGATGCTGAAGAGGGGTGATGTCACAACCCACTAGCTACCTCTAGTACCCAGCTCTGGTCCCAGGACTCCCACCACCTCAAAACCAGCTCTACAATGTCCCAAGCCTGGACCACTACTTGACTGACCACCTCTGGCAGCCTTCGGCCATCACCACCCATCATCGCCACCAGCCACCACCACTCTGGCCACTCCTCAGCCATTACTGCCTGCAGCTGCACATTAATGCTGACCTTGACTATCCCTGGCGCTTCTTCAGCTGCAGCTGCCACATTAGCGCCTGCTCTGAAAACCCCAAGGCCTCTCCAGCTCCTACTGAGTACCCATCACATATCACAGTCATGCATCACCTCTGGTCTGACCTCTGTATGCCATGCCCTGTCCCTGCTTGCCTCCTTGCCTTATTGACATTTCATGCCTTCTGTGCTCTCAAAGCAAGGACGTTCCTTTGAGAGCTTCCTTTGTGCTGCATGACCTGCATTGACCCCTGCCACCATCTTGCACAGTTCTTGGGCTTCATCTCAAGCTCTAGCATCACGACTTGTCATTGGGGCCTGGACCTGTGCCCTGAAGCCTACCTATTGTCTCTGTATATAAGTCATGAAGTAGTATTTGGTACTCTAGTCTTAATATTGCTTTGCCCCTAGTTTTGTTTTGTGTTTTGGTCTCATTTCTCTTGTATCTTGTGTCCTGGTTTCCCATTCTTGACTCAATCTCATTCTTGTTTTGTACTTGTCTTGTATCACCTTGTACTCCTTGTTTCTACTTGTCTTATATCTCTCTCAATCTATTCTCTGCTTTCTTCTCTCTTTGCCTCAAGTCTCAAGTTCTCTTTCTCTCTTCTTGTTCTGGTCTTCATCTTGTTCCATCTCCCTTCTATCTTTCAACTCAACTCTTTCCTTTTCTGGCTTGGTTAGATCTCCATGCCCACATCTCAAATCCCAAAACTCACAAAGTCCCCTCAGCTTGCCTTGGTCTCCTGATTTCTGGCCCCAGGACTCACTCTCACCCCTGTTGCTTGTTTTCCAACCCTCCCCTACACCTCCAGTGCTTGCACTCTTGCCCCAGCATGACTAGCATTCTCCACTTGCTTGCTGCTTGCATTTCTGCTTCCACCCCTGGTCTTACACACCCCACACTCTCAACAGTACTGTTGCATTTGTAGGCATCATGTGTGCCATGTAAGGATTCATTCAGTGGTCTGAGCCTCCATGGTTAGCAGAACCTGACACTTCACTGTGTTGTGTCAAACTACTCCATGAACTCAATCCACTCAATCCAGTCGGTTAGCTCACAGAATGCACACAATGATGTGGAACCAATGGCTTTCTATCAACCTGTGTCAGTGGCTGAACAGGCAAGGAGATTGACAAAGCATGATATCTAATGTATCTGGTACAACTTTGTCTTACTCATCACTATCATAGTTGATGCTATACATCATATATATTTCCACTGCTAGCTTGTACTTTGTATCGAACAATCAGTTGTATGTCAAGGATAGGGACTTGATGGAGGACAAAAATAAGACCATGGAAATGGGAATGCTGACTAGTGGAAGATGAATGCAACAAGAAGACTTGAATTCAACAACAATGGCTGTACAATGTAGTTTATATAATTATGTAATATATGCTAAACTTTTTGATGCAACCCAACCTCTAACACCCCCACTTGGAGATGAGGTGCAGAGCTATAGAAATGGCAGAGAAAAAATGATTCTCCCCCACTCAACTAAAACAATCCATTTTTTATCAGGCATTAAGACAAGTTTTGAAATTCTGCCATTCTTTCTTGTTCATGCCTAACTGCTACTGATGTTGATACAATGGTAATACAAAAAAAAACAAATAATAAACAGGCTGAAAACTGTAAACCTTAGCATGTTGAAAACTGTAGATGTGAACATACCTCGTAAAAAAACCAGAGAACCCACATCAATATGAGTGGCTGTGCCCACATTGACATGTTGATGAAGTCAAAAGATAAGTTTTGATGGCAAGGGAATTGCCAAGTGATGAGATCAGTAATCCATCACACCATCATGATCTCAATGTTTGCCAGATGTGTGGCTGTGCTTGGTGATGCCTGCCATCATGGATCATTGATCCCTGATGAGGCATCACTCACAACTGAATAAACATTTTCTTTTGCTACAACCACCACACCTGCTCACACTCAACTCTGGCCCAGCCCACCAAGCATGCCAGACACCTGCAGGAAAGCACAAAGGGGTGGAGGCCAAAAAAGAAGGACAGAATGGCTGGAATAAGAACCAGAGAAATGGATTTAGCCAGAGAAGGGCTAAATCATTCCTCTGGCAAGGTCTGGACATGCCAAGACAATGTCAGCACCCCCAGATATGTGAGAAGGCAGTAGAATCATGCAAACTATGCCTGGTCCATGTGCATCAATGGAAGTATAGAAGGGAGAGAATTTGAGGGACATGGGGCAAGCAATCAGCTTGCCATGGCACAGAGTCTCCAGGGAGTGGACCTTTAGGCTCAGGAGCTCATGTATTGTCTTCAGGGAATTTATTAGGAATATTTCAGTTTTGATTTGATTTGATTTGGTGCCATTCAATGCATTTTTGAATACAAACATCTTAAGAATCAAATAAACTTTATATTTCATAATAAAAAGTGTGTGTGAGTGCAGCTGAGCTCAACACAACTTTGTGATAAGGCTAATCATAATCTAATCAGATAATCTTACTGATAAGATTGACACTGCCCATTTTGCATCAATGTCCAGGTTCCATAGTCACATGGGTAAGAATATGTGCAAAATCTGTAGCAGACATAGACTGAATTGGCTTATTGTTGTCAGAGTTGGAACTGTCAGAGTTGGATGCAGCATGTGAATTGTGAGTAAATTTTGCAGCAGCAGTATTGAAATCAGAAGTGGATGAGAAACATTTGCAATGGTGATGATGTTCTTTGGCTCTACAAATGACCTTGTCCTTGATCTTTTGAGGCATGTCTGCAATACATTGAAAGGAGTGATGTCCAGGAAGACCACAACAATGGCATGCATCCTTGCTCTGTAAATTGAGCCAGTCATACCTTAGTGGTTCCTCATTATTTGAATCAGCCCAAAAACCCTTTCTCTTCTTCTTCATCCTACCATACATTGCCTGAACTTCCTCTGCTGCATCTGGGTTGAGGGCGGTTCATGTGTCCTCCTGATCAGTGAGGATCTTCTTCACAGTGACAAGGATAGGCTCATGTGCTTGAGTGGTGAGGAGAGTGCAAACAATGGAGAAGTTGGAGTGAAGATTCATGAGAATAGATGAAAATGGAGTCAATCACATTGATAGCAGCAGAAGCATAACCAAGAGCAGTGAGGGCCTCATAGGTGGAGATGATGTCTTGAATGTATATTGAAACTGGCTTTTTAATGCCATGGATGGGATTCTAAAGACACCATTTGAGTTCAAAGTGCTTCCCTTTCAAAATTTGTACTGAAGAGTGGTGTCAGGGGACTTCCTTTTTTAGCACTTCACTACACCTCAGCACACCTCCAATGCTACTTCCCAGGACCCCCAGGGCTTGCTCTTGACCTCTGGAGATCTCTGGAGGTTGTTTCCTTTTTAGAAAACTCCCAGAACTTCCCACACTCCCTGATCAAGCATTATCCAAGGTTAAAGTTAGCTCCAATCACTTGCACAGTTGTTCTCATGCCTCTGCTGCCTGCTGATGCACCACACCAAGCAGCAGGGATCCTTAGACTTGTTCATCTTGTAATGGGAAGGTGCCATGGCTGGTGAAAGAGGAGGTGAAAATTTTAAGCAAAGAATAAAAACTGATTTGAGTGAATGTGCAGTCAAGGCCCATAACCTGTCAAGAATAGGGACTTGATAGCTGACTATGGAGGACAAAAATAGGACTATGGAAACAGAAATGCTGATCAGTGGAAGACAAACGTGACAAGAAGACTTTGAATTAGATGACAATGGCTGTGCAATGTAGTTTATATAATTATATAATATACACTATGAACCTCTTGCTACACCCAACCTCCAACATTGTACACATACATTTGAGTAGAATCATTCCTTTGGGCAGGTGATGAAGTATTCTAAGATCATGTGCTGATATATGCTAGATGAGTCTCCACATAAAATACCATTATGTTCATTGGAAATACTACTGTAGCCTGAGAGATAAGTTATGAAAAGAAGGAAAAGAACAGACTTTGTTTGAAACTACTGCACCTTGTGAATGATGAAGCACTTCTCTCAAGTGATGACTTAAATTGAGTGACTCTTCCTCTGAAATGATGATCAATAGATTTTTGTGACATCAGGTACCAGTGAGAATAGAACAATAAGAGAGCAATTTCATCAGAGGTAATACATAGTACACCATGTGCTCCCATGGAACTAAAGAAGAGACAGGAGATCACAACCAGAGATCGCCCAAGGCAAGCTGTGGAATCTGTACTAGCTAAAGGCACTGAAACTCTCCATACTACTTCCTATATGACCCATGGCCACGTATAGATCATTTGGATAGCCAGGTGACAGATACAATTAAGGTAGTATACTTATGTCATATTGTTAAGGAGTTGCATTGTTCAGTCAACCCACCTCCTTAACAGCAGGCACCACTGTCCAATCCATCCAATACATAGCAATATCTCTACTTCTCCAGCTAAGCCTTGTTTGATTCCAAGTTTCTGACCAATGCCATGATGACTATGATTGCTTTCATTGCAGAATCATGTTGGATGTACAATTAAGTGCTAGAGAGTAAGATAAGCTTGGGGGTTTGAACAAAATGTCTAGAAATACCTTAAGGTTCAAAAGGTTGAGGATTCCACATGCAGAGTAAATGAGAGAGGTCGGGTGTTTTTACAAGCTTTAAGAATCAAACTTTGCACAATGAGTTATAATGGAAAAGATTACTAATAACCAGAAAATTACCTGACAGAGTGTCTAGCCATTTACGCTCTTAAAAAAGGTTTCTACTGACATGACAGGATATCATGGAGGGGCTGCATCATTTGTGCATCTGAGGGATGTTACAAGTTAGTAATGGGCTAAGGTCCAGAATTGCAGACCATTCCTCAAGAATGCTTTTATGTGAAATTGTGTTGAGTCTGGATGCACTGGCTCAGTTGTAGCATCCAAGGTTCCAATGTCCTTGCTGCGTGCAGATTGTCCTCTTGCTTCTTGGATGGGTGTCTAAGCATGACTCCATGTTTGTCAGTTATTACGATCATTTTCCTCTCTGTGCTCACAATATTGTTGGAAAGTATTGAGACCATACATCAGATGCCCTCCACACCACTGAACTGCTCAATGAATGCTGCTTCACAGCCAGCATATATGCATTGTGAAACAATTTATTCCTTGACATCACAATATCTGTCTGCTGTTATTTTGAAATTGCATTCCACTAAGCCACTGTGGCTTAGTGGAATGTCTCCCAACACATTGCTGACATTACTTGTAGTGTAATGGCTGTTCAAGTGTGGGAGAATATCATGGCTGTGTAAAGAAGCCCTATTGCAACCACCTTTCCTTTGTCCTCCATCTCACAGATATCAGCCCTTCTGAATACAACAAGTCACATAGCTTCTAACACTCCTGGTATAGTCTTGTTGCATTTTTTATTGGGAGACTTAATACTCATGTTACTTTCCAGGTATTCATACAGAGCATCCTAAATGATGTATGCATTGGGGTCTATTCCAAGTTGCCTTTGAGCACTTTTCAGAGTTCTTACAGGTGATTAACCATATTCAACATTGTACTAATGCCATACGTGATCTACTACATATGGATTTGTGTGGCCATTTCTCTGTACAATCTTTGAATGGTCATACTAATCAATTCCACTTTATTCTCAATAGCCACTCCAACTGTGGCAACATGGCTTTGTTCTCTTTACAAAAACAAGTCTTCTTTCATTTCAAATGCATCAAAGCTAGTTGGAGCCTGAGATTCAGCAACCAAGTCAAAACAGTTTGCTCAAATAGAGCTGGAGAGTTCACAGATGATGATTTTAGAGCTTACATGGAAGCTCAGGGTATCACTCACCAAACTACTGTGCCTTACACTCACCAACAGAATGGTACAGCTGAACAATACATTTGTACCATTGAGGACACTGCACAGGCACTGATGGTGTGGTGTTTGCCAATATCTTCTGGGGGATGCCACCCTGACTGTTCAATACTTAAGGAATTGGCCTCACCTCAAATTTATGGATTAGGCAAGGGTTGCCCAGGGTCAATTTGGGCAAAGATTAGATGGCTGCCACTGTCCTACTATTCACCATCACATTGCTTCATTCCTTTATCTCTTCATTTCTGACATCCTTGTCCTCTTTGATTTCCATCCCCTCTCATCTTCAACTCAACTTGGAAAACATTGTTCAAACCTGATACTCCTTCTATTGCCAATTCTGACATTTCCATCCTTGAAAATTCCACTCCATCTACTGCTTCCAACTTGAATCGACCCCAACCCCCTTGCTCATGTTGCAATATTTGACCAACTAAAAAAGGCTGTGCATACTTCAAGAGATTGGTGCCAATAACTAATACCTTGTTTAATGTAGGACTTATAAATCAATGTGCATGATACTTCCAAAACAGAGTCTTGAGGCTATTCTAGATTTCCATAGTCTACTTGATGCTATATCTTTCAAGCATGATTTTGACAGTCTCTATTTTACTGAGATGACTGCTCTGTCTGGCCAAGTACAAATGACCGGTGATTACTTGCTTGACTGCTGCTCACACCCCCAGCCCCGCTCCAGTCTCACCCACCCCATGCTCTCAACAGTACTGTTGTGTTTGTGGACATC
Source organism: Termitomyces sp. T69sscA (assembly GCA_017657225.1). NCBI lineage: Eukaryota > Fungi > Basidiomycota > Agaricomycetes > Agaricales > Lyophyllaceae > Termitomyces > Termitomyces sp. T69sscA. The sequence continues at coordinate 9,781 of JAGGAQ010006471.1, forward strand.
ATGCATGCCACATAAGGATTTGCCCAGTTGTAACTATAAGCAATCCAATAGGGGTGGCTTGAAGAAACTGTATAGTCACAATCGAAGACGATTGTGCCCAAAGTAGGAATAAGAGAAAATAGAGAGAAAAGTAAATCAAGTCCCCAGGAAAGTCATTGGGGAGTTACCAGGGATGCCACTGCCACAGCTGGGAGTTTATCTCAACAATCCAGAAAAGGCTCTTTGTTGTATGAGGCAACAGCCTTGCAATACAATCCCAGTTGTGCCCCAGTCCTTGCATGGAATTTACCATGCATTGGTAGATCAGATTTGTGAACAGCTTCATTGTCCAATCATGAAATGACTCATCAGCTTTCTCAGCAAATACTTGCAGCTCAGTTTACAATATATATGCAACAATTATGTCACACCAAGGTGCATGTTCATTTTTGTAGTATTTAAGAGCTTTTTCAGCTCTAATAGAGTGCAGAGAAGTCCACTAGAGGTGTGCTTATAAACAATTAATTGTGCCACAGATTTCAGCATGCTGACCAGAACTAAACTTGTCCACAGCAGCCCAATTCGCATCCGAACCAATCAACACAGTATTTGTGAATGACAAATAATACAAGCAGTCTCCAAGTGCTCCTCTGAAGCATAAATTCAATTGCTTGACATCAAGTGGTCCCCATATCTCTACTCCCAGTCTATTAGGAATCCTTCCTGGAAAATTGTTGATAGCTCTGTGGAGCTGGGCTGCTTCTGCCTTAGCAAGATTCCTTCTTCTTTTCAATGCATTTGTTTTTCACAATGTCTCAGAATTGTTCAGCAGGTATTTTGCCCTCTTCAAACTTCTCCTCCTGCTTGGACTCAGACTAACCATAGTTGCTCTCATCATCAAGCCGGGCTTTGCACAACTACCTACAAGGAAGCCATGGTGGTTACAGATCATCAATCTTGCATCGCATAGCAACATGCAACTGCAAACAGGCCGCACCGCCAGAATTACCGCTTGTTACACGATGGTGTTCTTTAAACCCCTGCCTTAGATGTTTACAAGATATTGTAACATCGACATTTGTCTTGATGGTTGCCTATCATCAACCCTCCCAGTATCAGCATGTGATCAAACATCCCACAGCCGACAGAGTTCTCCCTGGCTACACGATGCTCAATCTGTCAACTTATTTATTCAATCCCATGATGACGAACAATGACCATTACTTATCACACATTGGATACAATTATATGTACTTAACGGCGTTTGGCCGATATTTTACAAACTCTGCAAGAAAGTACAATCGCAGATGACATACATATTCGGCATTTACACAGCCATCAGGCTTTGTCAGGCTGTGAGCTTGAGAAAGCTTGTACACAGCCCACCACTGTCTTCTTCTCCTGATATCAGGATGGTGCTTCTACAAGATGAGTACAGAAAGTCCGGTCTATTCGTAACCTCAAGTTGTACGTCTACGAACTCGTATACTTTGACTCAATCCAAATGCCACTTTAAGTAAAGCAAGAAGCTGATTGGATCAGAAGATGATTGTGGCCATCTTCTGCCATCTGCTCGTAGCAAGCGTACAGCCTATTTGAACATGATTACCCGGCATCAGCGATATGTAAGTAGAATTCGCTTCCTTTTCACGATCTCACATCTGCTTCAATGGCCACTATGATACTAGACGATGCTTCCTTCATGTTTGTGTTCGTACCCCCCGCCGAAACAGCTCAGGATAAAAGCTACTTTGGTGGATCCATCTCCGCGCTAAACGTACTTTCTGAGCCAGCCCAGGGAAACAACTCATTTTCTATATCTTTTTCAGGTAAAGGGTGATTAATCATCCCTGACACATACGTTTACTCAACAATCACTTCTGGACATAGGGACCTCTATCACATTTTTTGGATATCTAGCTCTAAACTTCTCTGCCATTCTTCGAACCGATAAGGAGAAAGAATCTGAGATCCAGTTTGTCTCACATGGACAGAACCAATCTGGACTTATTATTGATGCCATCTTTCACTGGCGGTCCCCGGATTTGTCAGACTCGGCCCAGGAGCACAGTCTGGACTTCTTCATCCCATCAAATATATCTGACACTACAATTTTTGACTATGCCGTTGTTTCAGTGACAGAGAACACTTTGATAAATGGTGAACGCTTAATCGTCGATGAAAGTGATCCTTCAGTTGTCTTTGAAGGCGATTGGGCACTGTATACAAGTATTCTGGGAAATTCTACTACGGAGGCGACCCTTCGTCGTCCTTTTGGAAAGACGATTCATCAAACATCATCAGATCATGCGTCGGCTACATTTCGTTTTAATGGTTTGTGTTCTAGTGGATACTTCTTATGTCAACATGACCAACTCCAAAATGTGACAGGAACCTCAGTGTCTGTGTTTGGTGCCAAGCTTCTCGGTCCATCACAGGCTCTGCAAGTGTTGTACACCATAGACGAACTCGAAACAGCGTCCCAAATGGAGGCCTACTCGCCTGGAAACCCCGCTGGAAACTCAACAAATTTCCAATGGTACCAAAGGGACGGCCTTTCTCCAACTACCCATACACTTAACATAACGCTCTTGGATGTTTTAAGTGATGCCTCCTTCAACTTGGACTACTTCCTATATATACCGTCCTTCTCTTCGCTTGCCGAGGAAAAGGGGTTCACTAAACAGCAAGCTTCTAGTTCTATATCTCAACCATCTAGTCACGCTACTAGTCCACAGGTCAGCATTGTACCGCCACCTGATCATCCGAGCATTTCACGTAGATTACTTATTGGCGTCATAATCGGACCCGTTCTTATTGGAATTGTTTTGGCCCTGATTCTCTTAGTCATGCGCAGGAGGAAAGTCCTCTTTTGGTCCTCCAGACAAAGATTCAACACAGGTGAGAACATCATGATCCTAGATTTTCAAACATCAAGCTCATTGTGTCTAGTAATTCCTTTTCCACCTCCTTCTGAAAATCAAGGTTTTTCTCAATTGCATGTGTACCATAAGTCTAGCACAGTAAATGGGCAAAATGTCCAGATACCTATCCCTGAACACGATCTTCCGCTAGTTGGACCGTCAGTGACTTCTGATGGAGTTGGGCATACAAACAGACGTGCACGCTGGTGGGCATGCATTTGGCGGTGCTCAGAGGCTAGAATCCGTACGTTTCATCTTTTAATCTACAATCATTGTGATGAACCTGCATAAAGTGGAAGCCTTTCCACCAAACTGGAATCCTTCAAGTTCCAATCAACCAATGGTTCAACAGAAGCCACCCCTGCCCAGCACATTGTATGCTGAACGGCAAGCATTACGACAGAGTGTCACCAGTAGCACAAATGAGACTATCGTCGCTGATACACGAGTTCAACAGCTGGAAGAACTCGTCGTTTCACTTCAGCGGGAGATTGAAGAAACACGTCAGGTATACGGAGCACAGAATGGGGCACTCATGAGGGATCTTGTAGAAGGCCACAGTGAATCATCAAACCAGCATAGCCAGCAGGAGAATAATCATGTCAGTATGACAATGTCGTCAACAGTAGTATGATTTCCTGTATGATTTGAATAGGCCTTGGAGAGATGGGCATCCTGTTGGAATTCTGACTTGGTTTGGCGAGCGGTCCCGATGCTCCACCTGTCGCGCTGCTGTCACTATCGTGTTGGAAAATGACTTTATTTGTAGATCTGGGTTTTCGTAGCAACTGGATTGCACTACATAAGTAGTTACATTGTATGTAACTAATCGTCCGTTTGCCTCTGGGCCTCTTCATCAGTCCGCGTGAGGCAAACCTGGAATTTCGATGCTGTTCAACTTGCGCGAGTATTTCAACACATCCATGATGTTGCGTGGCACAAGTCATTTGTTAAGAAGAAGACTTCTGCGACCGACGACTCGACCATACGTCATACCCTTGCTTATGTGATCTTTCCTTTTACGGTTACCTCTCGTATCTCTCTTTTTCCACTGCTGGTGCCAGAACCTATTTCCACCAGAAAAAGTGACAAAGAAGTGTGTCATACCATTTCTTTGGCAACTTTTTGCCTTAGAAAAAGGCATTTTCCATTGTCTCAAACCTTTTTCCTTCAAAAATGTGTAC
>JAGGAQ010006472.1:0-13842 GCA_017657225.1 Termitomyces sp. T69sscA
CCATCCGTGTCTGCCAGGACCACTCTCTCAGCCCTCAACGGTGTTCCGTTGACGATCACCTTGTTATTGACAAAGTCAAGCGAGACTTTGTTCTTACGCATAAATGGTGTACCGATGATCATGTCATAGCGATCAAAATTCGCTATATCCACATATTCTTTCGTCGGCTGCCCCGACGTCTTCACTCTAACCTCCGCGCCAAATTGTACAACAGCGCGACTCCCCACAGTACTGAGCTGGAGCATCAATGGCTCCATCAGCTCATGAACACGTATTGCATTCACATGCGTGAACTGGGGTGTAATGCCCGTAGTGGTACTCCCCGAGTCCCACAGCATCCACGCAGGATGTCCATTGACCTCTACATAGGTCACCAGGCACTCCTTTTCTTGAGGAGTATAATGGGGTTGTTGCAGCTTGTCCGCTGCCTTCTGCAGTGTCACACGTTGCATACGAATGCGACTATTCCCTTGATGCTTGGTCAGAGCAACCAGGTGCTCCTCCTTGTCATCACGAGCATAGTAATCATTATCATATACGTCCACTGCGATGTATTCATCTCCATCAATTTGGACGCTCTCAGCGTCGTCCACTGCAGATTGTTCCTCAACCTCTTGAGGAACTTCCTCATTGTCATGGGCAGGTTCCTCTGGGCCTGCCTCGACGTCGCTCTCAGCGTTGCTCTCTACTGCCGCTGTATGGGCAGCTCTCACTTGCGCTTGTGGCGCTTTGCATTCTTTTGAGAAGTGGCCCGTCCGGCCACAATTGTAGCAGTGTGGTGATCCACCACTGGGCTTGTACCCTACATCTCTGCCACCAAAGGAGGCCTTGGGAGGTCCCACTCTTGGTGGTACATCCCGCGTTGCCCTTGGTGCAGGTTGGCCCAAGCTGGGCCCAGAGCAGGCATCTCTCCCTACTGGTCCATTACCAGTTAGCCCATGACCCAGCCTCTGCCCTGCAGGCATTGTGCGCCATACTACGAACTGCAGGTTGTGGTTTTGTTCCATCTCAGAACGCTTCGCTAAGAATGTTCCAACCTTAACAGGTTGGCGCTGTCCAGTAGCGCGACGAGAACTGCGCTGATCATAATGTGTTGCAGTCCAGGCAGACTGCTCATAGCATATAGCATACGCTAGGAATTCGGTCACTGTGTTGACCTCTGGTGATAGGTTATTGTTGCATATCAGTGCACGACACATTTCAGCAGGTATTCTGTCCAGGAATGTTTCCCGGATGGTAAACTCATCTGGGTAGACAGCCATATTCTGAGCATGACCCACCAGATCATCATAGAATGTCTGGATGCCCGTTTGGGCATTGTACACAGCCATCCTGAAGGCTTCATGAGCCTCTTGCATCGTCGCTGCATTGACAAAGCGGTTATACAACCCTATCAGGACCTCCTTGAAGGTCCAATATGACTTGTCCCTGTTCATATGTAGGACATGTCTGCGGAACCAGTTCCGTGCCTCTCCATCCATGAATTCATGGAGCACAAAAATGTGCTCCTGGTCCATGTCATCTCCACCATAGCAGCAAGCTGCTAAATGATAGCAGACGTCCATAGCCCAGTCTTCCAACTGGGAGAACTTATGTCCTCCAGCATACGCTCGGATATGCTTTCCATCAGATCGACGAGGCTTGACCCCGTCTGGGAACTTGAACCTGACTCCCAAGGAGTCATCCACTAGACGAGTAAGGCGGTCATGCATATGATCTATGTGGATCCTGACTGCCTCATTCATCCCCGGCGTGCTTGCACGCAAGTCATGAGGTGAGGGTAAAGACCATGCCCTAATCGCCTGATGTGCGGGCTCCTCAGTCCTGCGTTCAAGACGCGGACCTTGCAGCTTCCGAGGTACTGGTTGTTTGGCAGGGCAACCTGGTGGGCTACGATCGTCTCAACAATCTTGTTGATCCCGGTCGTTATTACGACAACCATGTCCACGGTCACTGTGGTGGTCATTGTCACCACTACCATCTCCCGGATCTTTATCCGGGTCGCCAGTCCTCGTGACAAATTGTTGCCTCATATCATCTATGGGTGTGACACCTCCACGCCCTTCAAACACTACTCCTTGGTTGTCTATTAACGACTCTCCTTGGGTCCACAAATCCTGATTGCGGATGCATTGATAATTGACGCACTCGTTCCAGTTGTCCACTAGGTGGACTCATCTCGCAACGCATTGCGGCCTAACAGGTTCCTCTGGAACGCTTTCATCGCGTTCCTCTTCCTTAATCGTGATGCATCAACAAAGCGTCCTATCCTCAGGCGGAGTATTTGCCTCATCATCACCAGCAGGGTGAGATGTTGCCGTCTCTACCTCTGATAATGCCTGCCTAGGCATTCCACTAGTATTAGCCTGCCAATGCGCAGCATTTTGTCGCCTCTTGTAGTCCTGCTGGGACTCATTCGCCTGCCTAGGTGCATTCAGGATATCCATTGCCTCCGCAATGCCTGGTGCGCATTGACGCAATAGTGCGTCATAGTCCACAGACTCAGCCGGTGTGGCTGTTGACGTTGCAGTCCCTCGGGCTGTCTTGCGTTTAATGTACTCTTTGAGCTCCAGCTCAAATATCCATGCAAAAAGTTTGATATATTCAGTCGAATCAGCCCTAGGTACATGCTGGCCTCTATCAGCCAGTAATTGTAGATGCTTCACCACGTAAAGCTGCAGACGCTTCTGCATTGATTCTTTAGTGACCGTTGGAAAACGGTCAAGAACCAGCTGAAGCTGGACTTATTGGACAGATCCACCCATTGCCCCCGATGAGCCTGTAGTGTTCTCGGGCAAATTTGGGTAGACCAACAATGCTAGGTTCGTCGCTGGGATCGACAATCCCGATGCAAATAAGCTGTCCCCTGGTCTAGAACCAGGGTTAAATATCGATTTCATCTGTGAAACGGGTAATCTCCCCAGCATACCAAAACTCTCGCTAATGTCACGAGTTAGTCGATCATCCCGCTTGACAGTCACTGTCAACCTTATCAGTCCAGCTCCAGCTGGTACTGGACCATTGTCCAATGGTATCTAAAGAATTCATGCAAAAGTGTCTACAGCTTTATGTAGTACAGCATCTACAGTGATTGGCTGATAGAGGCCAGAATGTACCTAGGGCTAATTCGACTGAATATATCAAATTGTTTACTTGTATCTTTGAGCTCAAGCTCAATGAGTACATCAAATATAAGCTAGCTTGAGGGACATCAACATTGACAGCCACACCGGCTGAATCAGTGGATTACAATGCACTTTTGCATTGACATGCACCAGACATTGCAGAAGCAATGGACATTTTGAATGTGCCTAGGCAGGCAAGTGAGTTTCAACAAGACTACAAGAAATGTCAAAATGCAGTGTGAAGGCAAGCTAATACTAGCGGAGTGCCATGGTGGGCACTATCAGAGGTAGAGATGACAACATCTAATCCTGCTGGAGAGATAGAGGTAAATCCTCCCACTGAGCCAAAAACACCTTGTTGACATGTCACAATCAAGGAAGAGGAACATGAAGACTGCATTCCCAATGAGGCAGGTACTCCATGATATATTGTGAAATGAGTCCACTTAGTGGACAACTGGAATGATTGCATTAACTATCAATGCATCTGCAATCAAGATTTGCAGGATAGAGGCAAGTTGTGAATAGATGACCAAGGTGTGGTGTTTGAAGGGTGTGGGGGTGTGATGCCTGTAGACAATATGAGGGGGCAATTCTCTGTGAGGACTGAGGAACCAGATATATATCTGGAGACTGGTGATGGTGAGGAAGGTCTATATGGGGATTGGGGACAGGATCATAGTAATAATGACAGGAATGAAAGAGATCATTGCTACAATCATAGGCCTCCTGAACACTGGCCAGGCATAATTGAACCTCAGGCTCCACAACTTCAGTGTCTTAAATGTAGGACAGAGGAGCCTCAGTATCAAGAAATTAGGGCATGGTCACTGCCCTCACCTCATGACTTGCATGCAAGCATGCCTGGGATGAATGAAGCGGTCAAGGTCTATATGGATCATATGCACAACCACCTTAACCGTCTAGTTGATGACACGCTTGGAGTCAGGTTCAAGTTTCCTGACAGGGTCAAGCCTCATTGATCAGAGGGCAAGCATATTTGAGCCTATGCTGGGGGACATAAGTTCTCCCAGTCAGAAGACTGAGCCATGGATGTATGCTACCACTTAGCAGTATGCTGCTATAGAGGAGATGAGATGAACTAGGAGCACATATTTGTGCTCCATGAGTTTGTTGAAGGAGAGGTGTGGAACTGCTTCTGCTGATATGTTCTCCATATGAACAGAGATAAGCATGACTGGACCTTCAAGGAGGTCCTGATAGGACTGTATAACCACTTTGTAAATGCAGCAACTATGCAAGAGGCTCATGAAGCCTTCAGGATAGCAGTGTACAATGCTCAAACAAGCATCCAGACCTTTTATAACAAGCTGGTGGGCCACGCACAGAATATGGCTGTATACCCAGATGAGTTTACCATCTGAGAGACATTCCTTGATGGAATACCAGCTGAGATGCATTGTGCACTGATATGTGATGATAATCTGTCACCTGAAGTCAACACTGACCAAATTTCTGGCATATGCAATACACTATGAGCAGTCTGCATGGACTGCAATGCATTATGATCAGCACAGTTCTTGTCATGTGCAGAGACCTTGCCAACTCATAAAGGTAGAGACTTTCCTGGCAAAATGTTCCAAAATAGAATACAATTACAATTTGTGGTTTGTGGTATGGCAGACTATGCCAGCAGGCAATAGGCCTGGACCAGGACTGACTGGTAATGTACCAGCAGTGAAGGCTGCACAGTATGAGCCAGGAGTAGGCCAAACTGGACAACAGGTGGCATGGGATGGCCCACCAAGAGTGGGCCCTCTCAAAGCTGCTCATGGCAAAGCAGGCCAAAAACCAGGTGGCATAGCATCTTGATGCTACAACTGTGGCAGAGTAGGTCACTACTCAAGAGAGTGCAAGTACGAGCGACTCATATGGCTGCAGTAGGAAGCAATGTGGAAAGCAAGACTGAGGAGCCAGGAAAACTCGCTAGTGACAAGGAGACTCCACAAGAGGTGGAGGAGCAATTGGTTGTCAATGACGCTGAGAGCGTCCAGATTGATGAAGATGAGTACATCGCTGTGGACATGTATGACAATGATTATTACACTTGTGATGACAAGGAAGAGCATATGTTTGCTCTAACAGAGCATCAGGAGGACAGGCATGTCCATATGCAATGTGTGACCCTGCAAAAGGCACCAAATAAGCTGCAACAACTGCAGTATACTCCTCAAGAGAAGGAGTGCTTGGTGATCTATGTTGAGATCAACAGGCATCCAGCATGAATGCTTAATGCTATACATGTTCATGAGCTTACGGAGCTGGTAATGCTCCAGCTGGGGACTGTGGGAAGCTACACTGTCATTCAGTTTAGTGCAGAGGTGAAGATAAAAACATCAGGATTGCCGGCAAGGGAATACATGGATATAGCAAATTTCAACTGCTATGATATGATATTGGCACACCATTTATACGTAAAAACAAAGTCAGTCTTGACTTTGTGAACAATAAGGTTGTAGTCAACAGGGTTCCATTGAGGGCTGAGAAAATTGTCCTGATGGACATGGATGGCCGTCTACAATAGTATAGGGCAATGGAGAAATGTTGCAAAGGTTGCGACTGACTCTAAGATCACAGGAATGCAACAGTGGAGGATGAGGCCAAGATTTTGGCCATAGTGGCCAGCCTACTGGCAAGCTTGCCAGCAATACTGATGAAGGAGCAAGAGTTCCAAGGAACTCTGGAAAGAGGGGATACATTAGACCACCAGCCAAAAGCAGCTGGCATAACGGTAGTGAAGAAGACTTGTGCAAGTAACTTAGACCTCACTGGAGTGCCAACCAACAAGCTGTAGAGTGAGGGTGGAGGACGTCATAACAGATGAGGTCGAAAAGAAACAGCAGAGTGCTGCAAGTATGGCAGAAACATCTAATAGTGTAAGATCCTTTTGGGATTGACCTGTGCCACCACCAGACATGCAGTGGGTGTATGATACACATATGCCACTGGAGTGGAATGAAGTGATAGGTTCAATGGTGGCTCAGAAGGTGGCTCAGAAGTGGGCTGGATTGTATTGACCCAGCAGAGAAGTGTATCACCAACCTCACATAGACAAGATATCAGAACCATTGGACATAATATTTGATGGAGAGTCACTGAAAGTGAAGAGCATGCAGGGGTCAGCAAAGTTGACAGTATTAAGGTATCCTTTGAGGCTGAAGATGGAAGACACTGGAGAAGCTCATTTGTGTGCGCTTCAAGACCGATTTGAACCTGTGGCTCAACCAAGCCAAACATGCATGGATAGAGGAAAGGCAAAGGCTCAGGGCCTTCTGGATGATGACATTCCATGTTGGCACCAACAATGGCAGCAGGAATTTGCAGATATCATAAATGGGACAAAGGAGGAGCTTCCCCTATGGAGGGAGGTAAACTATGAGATCAATCTCATAAATGAGAACAAGCAATATAAGTATCATTTGCCTTGCTGTCTGTGAGCTCTACAGGAGCAGCTCATGATAAGACAAATTGTTATATCAATGCAAAGTAGTGGGAACCATGGTCAGCAATGCAGGCAGCACCTTTGCTGTGCATTTCCAAGAAGGATGGGACATTATGGACAGCCTTGGATGCATGACAGCGCAACAATAACACCATCAAGAATGTGACTCCACTTCTGAACCAGGAAGTTATACATGAGGATGTCACAAAAGCTAGGTATAGGTCAAAAATTGATTTAATGGATGCTTATGAGCAGGTACACATACACATACAAGACATTCTGAAAATGGTGTTTGCATTCCTGATGGGGACTTTTGTCAGTAATATTATGCAAATTGTGATGTGCCAGCAACGTTTCAGAGGCTAACATTTGGGATGTCATCAGGAAGTTTATGCACATCTATCTAGACAATATCTTTATCTTTTCCAACTTCATAGAGAAGCATGAACAGCACTTGTGTGTTGTATTTGAATGACTGCATAAGGCGAGCCTATATCTCAAATGGAAAAAGTGCAAGCTATACACACCCAGTATTGATTGCTTAGGGCATGTTATAGATGTGCAGGTTATTCACCCAGATTCAGATAAACTCAATCGTATTTGAGAGTGGTGGATGCCATGTAATTAGCATGATATCCAATGTTTTGTTGGACTAGTAAACTACATTGGTAACTTCTTACCAGATGTTACAGCATACACTGGCCCTCTCATGGTCATGACACAGAATGGGTCCTCCTTTCATCAGTGACTGCTACATCAGCAGTGCTTGAAAATGGTCAAAAAGATCTGTGCCAAAACACTGATTATCTGGCCAATTGACCTGCATATTGACAAGCCTATATGGCTCATTTGCGATGCCTCAAAAACAGGTGTGGAGGCTGTCAGGTTCTGCTAACCATGGGGGCTCAGTTCACTGGGCAAGTACCTTACATGGTGATCACTGTGTCCACAGATGCAGAGTACTTAGTAGGGCACGAGGCATAGGAGAATGAAGCAGGGCAAAGAAGGTGTGTAGGGGAGGGCCAGTAATGCCAGAAGAGGGGGCAAGAGCTGGGGTGGATGGAGAACAAGTGCCAGGGAGTAGTTGTGAGTCCTAGGAATACAAGAGGGTGAAACAAGCAAGCGAGTCCTGGGGTTTAAAGAGATGACAAGCACGGAGACTTAGTGAGTCCCAGGGAAGGAAATGGAGGCGCAGAGATTAAGTGAGCCAAAAGGGGAAAGAAAACAGAACAAGTCAAGATTGGGGGCTGGAGACAGAAGAGACAAGAGAACTTAGGATTGACAAAGAGATGAGGAGCAAAGCAGAGTGTAATTAGAGTAAGAGACAAATCGAGACAATGAAAGGAGAAAACATGAGGCGAGTACAACAGGAAATGAAGCAAAGTAAAAATAACAAGACCAGAACGCATGAGAATACAAGACAGAGACAAACACAACAAAACAATACAGGAGTTATGGTAATATCAAGACTAAAGTACTACTTACTACTCTACAACTTATATACGCTGCAGTAGGTGAGCCTTGGGGCTTAGAGTGAGACCTGGAGGTTGTGTGGGACAGCAATGGAGTTGAGACATGTTGTGCAGCGTGGAGGTCTTGTACTGGAAACGCAGAGATACGCGGCAACAAGGTTGGGAGGGAGGGGAGCAGGAGCAGGTCAGAGGTGATGTGGGGTCATGATGTGTGATGAGGGTTTTGGCGTGGGTCAAGGGAGCGTCAGGTGTTGCTAGTGCCAGCACTGATATGGCAGTCGTGGGCAGTGTGATAGCTGGGACCAGTGCTGATGTGGTGGTCATGGTGGTGATGGCTGAGGGAATGCCAGAGGTGGCAGTGGCTGGTGGCAGTGATGGGCGGTGATGGTTGAGGGTTGCTGAGGGGGTTGGCCAGGTAGCACTCCAGGCCCAAGAAGGGCGTGGGGGTGGTTTTGGGAGGTTTGGAGTTCCAGGGCCAGGTCTAAGTCCTGGGAGTCAGTAGCAGTAGTGACAGGGGCCATGTTTGGCCAAGGAAAGATCTGGCAAATCTGCAGACCTGCAGGATTCATGTCACGCAAGTTCACAACCATGCAACAGAATTATGCAGTTTATGAGTTAGAAACACTCACAACCCTAGAAGCCCTCCTTAAATGGGAGGATAAATTGATGGGATATAAGATCCATATTATTACAGATTATAAGGCATGAGAGTTCTTCAAAACTCAAGTGCACCTGTCACCACAACAGTGGCAATGGATCAACTATATGTCACAATACTAGTATGACATGACTTATGTCAAAGAGGAGCTGAATAAGGTTGCAGACTGTCTGTTGCAATACTTTGAAAGTGATATGCGCAAGGACATGCATGACATCTATGACTTTGTCCAAGCAGACAAGAGCAATGACCCTGACGGTGAGGACTTGCTCTTGCATAGGTTCTAGAAAATAATGGAACACCACAGTGAAATTCGAGCAATGCAGGCTCATGAAGTGCGCTGTAGCAAATGGCTCAAGGAGCAGGTAGAAGCTTGAGATCTTGAAGCTCAAGGCCTGGTAGAAGCGGAGCTGTCTGATGAGTGGCCCTCAGTACAGACATTGTCTGGGGAGGATGACTTGACCATTGGACAGGCGCTAGCTATGGCTGATCAGAGGCCTGAAGGCAGTGATCCAGGAGATGCACAGCTGTGCACCTACTATATTAGGCAAGGATACGTGCAGGATACCCTGTTTGTTGAGATACTCAACAAACCAACAGAGCATCCATGCTTTGTCATTGAGCAGAGCCTCATTTATATGACAAGCCACATGGGCACAAAAGTACTATGTGTACCATGCAAGATGTCATTAATAACGACAATACTGGAACAAGCCCATAACATTGTTGGGCACTTTGGATATCAGAAGATGCTCAACTACATGTGTCAATCATCTTGGTGGCCATAAATGGCCAAAGAAACAAGTCAGTTCTGTGCAACATGCCAAGCATGTCAACATTCAAAGACTTTGAACCAGAAACCAGCTGGAAAGCTGCATTTGCTTTCTGTCCCAGTGAAACCCTGGGACTCTATTGGAATGGACTGTCATATGACCAATATGGTCCACCTTATTTCTAGTAAAAATGATGACAAAAGCATTGGAGCTATCTTGGATCTATCTCAAAGAGATAGTATACGTACATGGCCTACCAAGTTTGATTGTTAGTGATTGAGATTCTAAGTTTACTTCCAGGTGGTGGAAGGAGTTGCATAAGCTGCTCAGGGCAAAGTTGCTCATGTCAACATCATTCTATCTGCAGACAGATGGGTAGACAGAATGCCCAAACAGAAATGTTGCACAAATCTTTAGAGCATTTATTTGTCCTGATCAGAAGGACTGGATGGATTGAATCCCATTAGTAGAATTTGTAATTGATGCAAGTATCTCTGGAACGATGGGATATGCATCCTTTGAGCTCAACAATGGCTACATGCCATCAATGATCAAGAGACTTTGTACAGACAAAGTGATCCATCGTGGAATCAAGGACTTCATGCAAAATGCGCTGATAAACTTGGTGAGCACCCATGACACAATTATTGAGGCACGTGTCTTCCAAATGTGCCATGTTAATAATCACCAAGGCAATGAACTGGCAATCAAAAAGGGTGATCTAGTGTATCTGTCCACCAAGAACTTGTATTTGCCCAAGGAGCAGGCATCTAAATTGTGCCCAAAGTGGGTAGGACCATATAAGGTCCTGGAGGCTGAGCCTACTACATCTAATCATGTGCTGAAATTGCCTACAGTGCTGCAGGCACAGCGCATTGTGCCCAAGTTTCATGTATCATTGCTGCGACCGTATTTGGCAAATAATGATGTGCTGTTTTCAAACCATGTGATGCCTGAACTGTATGATTTTGGCATAGCTGACATTCAGAAATAGTTTGTGGATGACATTATAGGTCATCAGTGGATGCAATCAGGGCACCTCAAATTCAAGGTGAGATGGAGTTTGGGGGACACCACATAGGAACCCCTTGAAAACTGTAAATCACTCACAGCGAGGAATCAGTATATGGAATTGCAGAGCATTAAACACCTTTGTCAACTCACACCTCCAAAACTCATTAGGAGTGAAAGCAGCCCCTTGCTGCGTTACAGCTGGAAATTGTGGATTTTTCAGCAGATATTCCATAATGGGCAGAGGCTGCCTAAATGTTATTCATGAAGGCCATAGTATTTCTGGCCCCTCCAAAGCAGGTAGCAGTGGTGGTTGTGCCTACTGATCCATGCACACCAATGCAGTATGATGGGATTGTGACCACTGCAGCAGCCAAAAAAGGCAAACATCATGAGGCACCCCCCATCAATGATGACAGCAACTACAGAGAGTTGCAATCTGAGGAGGAGGAGGAAGATGAGGGCAAAACACCTGCACAGCACTTTCAGTGTGTTCAATAGAACAAGAAAATTGCCAAGAAAAAGATAAACAAGGCTAAGGCTGCAGCTGCACTGGCACACAAAGTGCAGAATGACTTCTCCAGCTGCATCCCTGACAGATTGGAGGTGAAAATTGGGGGCCGCTTAATGTTAAGTAGCTCAACTCATGTTTCTGAGAGGCTATTGGACCCTGTTGTTATTACTCATACCGGACAAATACTGTGTTTGTTGGCACTGAGGCCAATCAAGCAGCTGCCTTTGAGTTCAGTAGTGATCAGCAGGCCAAGATCTCCAACACGATGGTGTACAAATTTGCCCATCGTGGATTTCCCAGCATGCTATTCAAGTTAGAACAGCTTCATAAGTATTATGTGAGCCCCCATGTACTGCATTGTGACCATGTTGTCACATACATATTGCTTACTGAACTCCAGGAGTTTGCACAGAGTTGTGTGACAACCTGGAGTACCAGGAGCTGGTCAACTCAATGCGCACGCCTAATCTAAACATGCCATTTGACCTCAAACAGCTAGCGTGATATGTGCTCATCTGTGGCAGACCAAGAATGGAGAATACTATAAGGGCTACTTCCAGGAGTTGCAGCTCAATCACACAACTAGCAGAGGGGAATCTGAAGTTATATTAGGCATGATAATCAATGATACAATAATAACTAATCACCTAGCAGAGGGAAATCTGAAGAGAACAAGTCTAAGGATTCCTTGCTGCTCCAGTGCAGCGCATCAGCAGGTGGTGGAGGCATGGAAACAATTGTACAGTTGATCCAAGCTAACCTTAATCTTGTATAACATTTGAACAGGGAGTGCAGGAAGTTCTGGGGCTTTCCTAAAAAGAAAACAACCTCCAGAGATCTCCAAAGGTCTAGAGCAAGCCCTGGGGGTCCCAGAGAGTGGCATAGGTGGTGGGCTGAAGCGTTGTTATGTGCTAAAAATGGAAGTCAAATGGAAGTTCCCTGACAAATACCTGGTGCAAGGCATTGCGGTTTACTATGCTTACTGCATGCATTGGTGTACTCTATTCAGGTTTGCACTCTATCAGGCCCTCTGCGCCAATAGCGCAGGAAAGACCATGCTGGTACAGTGGCTAGCACTTGTTATGGCGTGGCCAGGATTGTATTGTGAGGCAGTGGATGCCTTTAATAAAGTATATGAAAAACTGTTCAAGGGCCAACATGGGGCCCAACTCAGCATTTTTCAAGTTCACATACCAGATGACCAGGTGCAGAACTTCTCTGGTGATGTTGTGCTTTGAATCCTATTATACAACCAAATCCCGGTCAAGTGGGTCAACCACACTTATACCTATGTTGTGGTCTACTTGGAACAACAGTTCCATCATCCCACGATGTCCTTGGACATCTTTTGAGAGGTCGACAATGAGTGCCTGGAGCACCTTGAAGTTTACAGGACTCCCATGGCTTTTCCCCAATGGAACAGATGGCATGAGATGAGCAAGGAGGATTCTTACTGCCTCCTCTTCAAGCACACCAAAGAGGCCCAGCGGGGCTGTTTCCTGAGGTTACTGACCTCTATCATTATATTGAAATGGACCCAAATGTGGGTCAGCTCTGGAATGGACACTGGCACATGGTACGATGCCTTCTATTGGGGCTGCAACTAACATTGCACTAACCAATTTTGAAATGGTAGACACAATTGCTGCAGGGAGTTCTACAACCCCACCAAGGAAGGACCCCAAGCCCCTCCTCTTATGATTAATGTTGCAACTGAAGAGGAAGCAAAGACAATGGACATGGGCAGATCTCTACCAAGCACATAGAATGGGCTGAACAAGCCTTTGTTATTGTATATAGTATAGGTAACATCAAGTTATGCACTCAAAACGTTTTACTGACATTTGTCATGCCTTGCAGCATGTAGATCTTATCACATGTACCAATTGTACTCTATGTAATATACGGCATCATACAATGCTACATCATAGACTTCATCATGCACTACTGGTGCCTGTAAGCGCTACATGCATTAGTTCAAGTGTTAGTACCCAATCAGATGCAGGAAACATACTGAGTGAACTCCTTGAGCAACATTGTTGCTCAACTAAACACCAGTTGTCATCATGGCAATACAGATATAAACAGTCAATTATGACGATGATCACAGTTGTGATGCACAGAACCCCGTATAACACTGGGATTGAGTACTGAGTGTAGACCGTACAATGGTCTAAAGAGAGGGTGTGTACAAACCTGTGTGGTTACTTGTACCATATAATTTGCACTTACATACTATTGAATACAGCTTATAAGTGATATTTTTGAAGATACAAAACTATTGATATACTAAATATATCACCATGTAAGTGACTATTAATGTTTTTGACCTATGAAATGAAATGCTTAAAACTCAATTATTCAGGCAATCTCCAACTACACCTTCTAGAAGCCAACCACCCACTACTCCTGAAAGCCAGAGGCTGCAAGCAAGGAGTCAGAGTAGACTTCAACAGTTACAAATGACTGATCCTGATAATTGTCGTAATTGGGATAGAAATAATAGATCAGTGGTTGTTGCACCACTTGACTTGGGACTTGGAAATATAGGATCTGGGGGTATGAGATCTGGGGGCAATATGGGCTCTGGGGATATGCAACCTATAGGCTCTGCTGTTAGACAGCCTGCAGTTGCTGATGATCCATTTGCTGTGGTTATTCCTGAAACTCATTTACCTGAGGGATGGAATGCACCTTTACAAAATCCTATGCCTAGGATTGTGCTGCCACCACCACCACCACCTATGCGAAGGAGAGTTAATAGACAGAGACAAGCTGCTACCATTAATGCTGCACCTGCACCTGTTTTGACAAGGGGAGATATTG